>CAKAOH010034090.1:0-24112 GCA_916701665.1 Sebastiscus tertius
CTACCAGCCCCACCACCACGACCGCAAGCTCCACTACCACCTCTGCTGCTACGACACTCAGGCCCACAACCAGACGCCTGACGACGGCCGCCCCTCCTCAGACCCCCAGGAGAACCTCCACAGAGCAGCCTCGAACCCCCGTCGCCACGAGTACAGAGACGACCAGTTTCAGCAGCACACGTCGGACGTCCACATCCACACACACGCCTCTACTGGGCCCAGTGGCCCCCAACAGCATTCAGAGAGAGAGCAACGCCAACCTCTCCCACAGAGGTAAGGATCACGGTGAGCAGGGTTTGTGCATTGCAATGTGAGTTTGTGTGAAGTGAGTGTGTGCATACAGTGTGTGTGTGTGTGTGTGTAATGCTCCCCTGCCATCACTACCGCTACCACCTGCCATTAAAGCAGCAGGGAGCTGAAAACCACTACTTACATCATTTTCATTCCTCTTTCTGGCTTCTCTTCCCCTTCGTTTCTTTGTCTGACCATCTGTCTATCTAAAGTACGTCCTCTGCTTTTCTGTCTCGTACACACTATACTCACTAGTGTATCTCTCGGTCTGCTTGCAGTCGGTCCCCCATGAGCAGCGTGTAACAGAGCTGTCAGAGCTAACAAACGACAGACCCCTCCATTCTCACCTTACACCTCTCATCACTCATCCTCACTTTCTGACAGCCTCCCTCTCTCTCTCTTTGTGTTTTTCTCTCCTGCTCTCTTTCGCTCTTCTCGCTCTCTAAAAACTGGCAGCGTTCTTCGTTCTCGCACCGATCGTGCTTTACTGACGCGCCAGGAAAATACCGCTTTACAGTTTGTTGCCCAGATAAATAATGACAGCAGAATATAACAGCAGCAACAAAGCTTTAGGAAACAACGTTAAGACTTAAATTGCATTTGGAAGAATCCTTTGCACCGCAAAGCAAAATTGATAAACCGCTGTGCTGCACACCACATGCTGTTCATGATGTTTTTTGTTGCAGAATCCTGTGTTTTAAGCTTTCAGTTTAATACTTTTTGGCCTTTGCTACAGAGACATTAACATGAGATAATGGTAACTGTCAAACTGCCACGGCAGCTATTTGCCCTCAAGTCATTTGTTCCTTTAAAACAGTAGAACGTTAAAAATCCTCCAAATTGCCTTTTTAAGTACTGACTCTTCTTTTTTTTATTGAACGAAAGTGTCTAGAAATGTGGATGTGTGCATTTATTTTTGTATGTTCTAGTTGCTCCAATACCATCAGACCAAAGCAGGAGACTAACCGTAACGTGAGCAGACCTCTGGCTTTTTATTTTGGCGCTAGGTGTGTGTTAGCTGCGTTTCCTCTAGAGGTTCGAGGTGTATTTTTTCACGATTCACAACAAAAATACACAGTGAAAATAATCTTTTTTTCGTATATTGACATCATGCCAGCAACATTACTACAATTTCAATGTCTGTATCTGTAGAATATGTCACGGACATGAAAAAAATAAATACTTATTTTTAACTTTCCGTTTCCGAATAAAATCTCTCTAGCTTTTTTTTGTCTGGGGACAGAATGCCTTCATTTGTTAACATAAGGCTTTTATTCTGAAATATTTGCCGGACGGTGTTGGTGGAAATGCAGTGACTTGCGCGGCTCCATAAATTAATAGAGTACCGGCTTTTAATCATGGATTATTATTATTATCATTTACAAATTAGCGCACGCTTTTAACCTTTTTTCTGTCTATATAAATATAAATGAATGAAATGGCCATTATGAAAAGCAAACTATGTAGAAAGAAAGGGCTGGCAGTAGCAGCATCAGCCACACTGTCGGTGTGGACACCACACACGTGAGACACGCAGTAGTTTAGCGAGGCAGTCGCCACGCGCGTCCACATGCATCCAGCGTGGCCTGGGGAAAACAGTAAAATGTCCAAAAATTGACCGATTTATACAGTTACTTCATGTCTCATTCTTGAATGACATAGGCTCAGTAGATAATTAAAGATAGATTAGAAGTGTGCAGTAGAGAGCAAGTGAGAAACATTGCAAGCTGCTTTATTGTGTTTGAACTCAGATTTGACAATATTGCATTTACATCAGAAACATTTCTCATTATACTGAGAAACCAGGAGAGTGAGGACTGAGATCGAAAAAGCTATACAGAGGGAAAGGAGAAAGGAAGGATGATGAAAGTGGATGTGAGAGTTGGAGGAAGAGTTAGAGGCATAGGGAGGATGGGGAAATGAATGAGATAAAGAGCGAGGAGTAAAACTAAGGATTGTTAAATGAGAAGCTACAGTGAGAGGCAATAAAGAGGCCATGGAGGGAAAAAGAATGAGCAGAGCACTAAAAGGAACATGACAGTCCAGCACTTGAACAGGGAGGATGGGAGTTATAAAACGACACACTGTTGGGAGGGAAAACAGCATTTACAGGGATGGATAGAAAGTGATTTTCCGGGACTTAAAGAGAATGGCTGCTACAGCTAGTCTCATCACTTTGGGGGCCTGGGTTAGGTAAGAAGCAAGAACATGTTTCCTCTAGTCTCTGAAGTTGTCAGCCTCCTCGCCACACCACAAGTGCTCCAGATGAGAGGTGGAGCAGACACGGATGAGAAAATGGGGCATGAACGAGAAGCGTCTCCGAACCCACGGGCCATGTGTTATAATTTTCAACTCAGTGCACACTGTCAAAGTGTGCCGGCATCAGCTGTTCCACATGTGCGGCGCCGCGGCTGGCATGGTGGAGCGAGGAAGAACCAGGAGTTGCAGGAATAAAAGATAAACCACAGCTGGTACACACAGCTCATGTGCATTTTATGCTCTTACTAATGTGAACCTTCACTCTTGATGCCAGTAATTATTCATTAACTGTTCAGCCACATTGGACAAGACTGCAAAATACTATCTTGCACCGTCTTAAAACAATAATCAGGTGCCCATACGAACAGTGAAACAGGTTTTGGTTGCTATTCATAACGAGATCACTTTCTAATGCGTTGTCAATGTAAGTGGAAAAAAATCCACAGTCCTCATTCTGTGCAAAAAATGCATCCCAGACCGTATCTGAAGTTAATATAAGGCTACAGCAGTCTGACACAAATCAAGTGAGGGTTATTCAAAGTTGTTTTTACCAAATTCAGATCATCAGTTAATATTTAAATTCATCTATGTTGACTGTAATATTATCTACTGTAGGCAACCCACGCATTAAGAAAAGGTTATATTTAAATATAGGGATATAAATAGGGACATTTTTCATAGAGGCAAACAGCACATTCTTTTTGAACTTGAAATCCCTCCAGCAATAATAGTCTTTCTCTCTTTGCCTTCACTTTCCAAGACTGCTTCTTTCATAACTGCTGCTTTAATAAGATTCTAATAATCCGCCTTTTTAGAGTCTTAGGACCCATTGGGTGTCACTCATACTTTAAGAAAAGCCACATTCACTTCTGCTGACTCAGGACTCAGAAGCTTCACTGCTCAGTCTGAAGTCCTATCACCTGCTGGGCTTCTTTATGTTAACAGTATGTCTTTGTCTGTCTGTCTGTCTTTCAGTGTGTGTGTGTGTATGTGTGGCAGTGTGCAGTGTATCCTCTATATGATTGCATCTATCAGAAAAATATGTCTTAATTGTACGTCCCATCCTTCACCTCCCATCTGTGCCTTTTTACGTGCACACACAGTCTCTTCTTAGAATGAGCCAATCAGTATGCAGGGCCAGCGCTGTGATCTTCTCTGTTAATCTTCCTCACTAGACTTCATTACAGCCATCTGATCACACTTTGGCTAATGGCTAGCCTGCTGCTAATAGGCGGGCTGGGAGCAGGATTAATGTCACGCTGCGCACTGACCTGTTGGGGGGGGCAGTTGAAGGGGAGTGGGGATACAAAGCATGTCTAGAATAAGTGTTGTATCGTGACACAACATGGAGACATGCAACACAAAGTTGTGTGTTTTAAACTCACTCTCAAGGTCAGCTGAACTATCCACCGTGTTTCAAACCTCCATTGAAAGGTGGATTGCTTCCTGAATCAAAATTTGTTTTGGAATTGTGTTAGTACAAATTCTGATTAGAGCTGCACAATTTTGAAAAAATACCTATTTGCAATTGTTTTGACTGACATTACAATTGCAATATGGTTTTTGGATATTAGAGGGAATGATCATTTTTACATTGTTATTCTCATTTTCACTGAAAAACATTAAACTTTTTGCAGGATCTGTACCAAACAAATATTTTCTTTCGTCTGTAGAATATGATGTGTAGGCCAGGACATCTCTGCAGCATGAAAGTATTTAATTTAAAAGTGGTATTTTGGTATTTTTAACAAATATATATATAATAAATATTGCGATTTTGATAATATTTTCTTTAATTGTGCAGCACTGATTCTGATATATTACCTCCTGGAATTGCATTTGTCTGCTCTTGTATTGAAATGCATCTCATTGCATATATATGGCATCCTGCTGTGCTTCATCCGCATATCATTTACACATGCTGTTTTAAAAAAGAAAAAAGAAAAAAAGTCCAAAGTGAAATCAGATGGATTCTCTGCCCTTATGTTATGCAAATAAGTTTTTCCCAGCACATTGCTTCAAACTTGTGTTTCTCTCTAGCAAAAGCCTTTGGGGAGGGTGTTTTTGTAACAAAACTTTTTATTTTTTTTTTCTCTTTTTCTTCTTCGTCTCAGCTGCGAGTGATCACTACCTCATAGGTAACAACATCACAGTAGCTGTTCTGGGGATAGTCATTCCTATCGGTGAGTACTCTTTACTTTCTCGCTGTGTTGCCTTCGCTTTCTGCCCGCCTGCTTCTCCCTCCTCGCTTCTCACGCGTCTCTGCTTGTCGCTCAAGTCCTGCATGTTGTGTGATGATGTGGTGTTTTATGTGTCGTGTGTGTGTGTTCTTGCACGTGTGTGTGACTGGGTTTGTTTGAGAGTTTGTACTCCCACCTGACTGATTAAAATAGTAGTATATTTTAGATATAACAGTGACAATTCATCTCTTTCGAGCATGCATGTCCTTTGTTAGCTCCTCAGCTGATGTTTTAGCACAAAATAACAGTTTAGTAATTGAGAAAATGTTCTGAGCTGTGGTATTATCTAACAATAGCCTCCTGGCCTACGGCTAGAAAAAGCCATTATGGGCCGGTGAGCTCGTCAGCCAGCGATAGCCCAGCCTTTGTATGTGCACATTATGTCATTATTAATGAGATTTGAACAAATGGGAAATTCAGTTCATGTTTTGTCATCACATTTGACCAGCTGTTATAACATTAAGCTCATGTTGGCGCTCTGGTTATATACAGTATGCTCACACTGCAATCAATCCAGCACTCTGACCTATTTCACTGACCCAGTGGACTGAGAGCGGGTTACACAGCATCTGGAATCAGATTTGGAATAGGAGGAAAAGGGGCTTAATGAGATAAAATGGTGTTTTTGGCTCGGAGCAGTGGAAATTTTGACCTGGGAAATAACGTTATTGTAAGTGCAGGGTAGAAAAAACACTATTAGGCCACCATACCACAATACGTAAGGGATAATGCCCGACGATGTGTCCACCACGTGTCGGACAGTTCTGGCCTCCACGTCGTCCATTATTTCCTGATTGTGGACACCTTAAAGGGTATTATCCTGCTCATATCATGGTCTCTTGCCAAAGAAAAAAAAAGTAAGACCATTCATTTATATGTTCATACGTTGGCAACCAAAGTCTTAAGTTTTTCCACAGTGCATTCAGTCTGTTCCCCTGGTGACCCTGAGTGTTTGCTAATACCTGGAAAAATCATGACCATCCCATAAGTTTCTTATGCAATGGAAACGTTGTTCACTGCTCCAGTAAATAGGATGGACTTTATATACAACTTGGCAACGGGAACCCTTTGGCTCAGCTATGAGCCAGAAAGCTAATGTTATGCTAGCAAGATTCAACGTCAATAACATTGCGTACAGTTGAAAAAACATTAAATGCAATTTGACAGTATGTTTAACAAAAAGACTAGCTACATATCCAGCTATGTCACTGTCCCCGAAACAATATCAAGAGTTTCACAAACAAATGAGATGCTACGTGTAACGTTACTGTCGGCTGCAGCCTTTAGTAGCTGCAGCAGCAGTTAAAAAGCAAATGTGATGATCGCTTATGTTGTTGCCTTCAAATGCAACTCCTGAGCTCGTGTTTACAACATGCAAAGTCGTGTACACGATATGCTTGGCGTACAAGTCATGAAGTCGTGAGGACACTGCTGCTAAGCAACGTCAATGTTAATGTTACTGTCGGCGACTAGGAGCCACAGACGCTAACAATTTAGCAAGCTGGTAACATAATGCAGGAAATGCAAAGGCATAAGACAATTTAAACAATATACGACTAAAATTTCAATATATTCACTTATTATATACCGAAAAATTAACTTCCCTGGCATCCATCAGGAATCAATGGACACCCTACATCCAATCAGAATCCAGTATTCACCCAGACCATGGTATGAAACTCATATAAGGTAGGCATACAAAGAAAGTTCTTACAATCAAGCCAGCTTGGTGAAGCCAATCTATTCTATTAGCTTTCATTTAAATGATAATCTAATTTTATGGAAATATTTAATACTTTCATGCATAACCTAAGTGCGAAATCAGCTGAATGTGCAAATGACCTTACAGTAGCAGCATATGTCGCTAATTGAGATCTCTTTCATCCCCTAATATTGAATACTTTGATAAATTATGGGAGCTCCAAAACATCGCGAAGCAATTTTTTTTTTTCTCTTTTCATTCCCGACGATTGAGATATCAGCTCATTAAAACAACCCCCGAGACTGTTAACCCTTTCAATCCTTCATTCTGTCCTGCTGCCATTCACTGCAGCCATAAATCCCCCCATTCTGCGTTTCTTGGCAGCTTTGAAACGTTAATTATTGTTGGAGGTCCGCAAGGGCCGGATTTCTGCACCCCAGTTCTCCGCTCACATCCGTTAATGCACCACGCCCACCCAACGGCTCCGCGAGGGGAAACAGCCCAACAATGATTATCGGTATTTAGCCAAAGTCAGGCTGCTCTCTAATTGGAGTGAACATTTTCTAAATGAGACAAAAGCTGATGTTTTTTGTTTTTTTTTAAACCAGTGAGCATTTAGAGAAGAACAAAGGAGGATCTGGGGTTTCCAGCCCAGCCACACAGGGACCTCAAGTGCCTATCCAACAAAAGAGCAATTAAACGGGGCTTCCACAGGGGATGCAGACACAACCACACACACACACACACACACTTGTTTTATCTTTCCTCGTTGACACACCTCTGGTTTGGGCGTTTGTCTCTACACACACATTCATTTATACATGCATTATACACACACACAGGTCCTAAAGGGCAGCTAGGCAGCCATGCTGATATGCTAATGAGAGGAGAGAGACAGCGCGTATCTCAAATCCTCCATTCCCCTTTTCTCTCTTCTTCTTCCCCTGTCCATTCTTCTCTCATAACCCTCCCCAAAAACACCAGAGTCAGGTCGTCTGCAGATTGGGTTTCATTTTTTTTTTTTTGCCCAGGCTAGTGCAAAATCATAAATTATAGCCCAAATGTAGCACAAGAATAATGAGGTGATGACAGTTAAGCAACCTTGCGGGGCTTTTATTAAAAAACAAAATCTTAATTGCTGGCATTAGGACCTAAATACTACAATATTTAATAGAAAAGTGTGTGTGTGTGTGTGGTTCAGTCATTGTGTATGCATGTGTGATGTGCATGCAGGCATTCATTGTTGCAAATTGTGCATGTACATTCATGTTTATATGTTTTTGATCATTCTGTAAGATTGAGACTTGTAAGGAATGTAATTGAATGCGTAAACATATACAGTATGAAGGCTCATTGTTTTCAGTTTTTACCAGTTTCATTGAAAAATACCCAGATTCTTTTTAAATAGCAGATAGATGTACAGGGTTTCCCACAGGAAATTATGTAGCCGAGTTATCCTGGCTCGTCTTGTGATCAATTTGAGGCACTTTCACAAGCCGTAGTCCGATGGGATAGTCCGAAACAAAATGAAATTCATAATTTTGGTTAGTTTTCTATTTAGTCTGGTTCAGTTTCATGGTGCACAAATTAAAGCGGACCAAATCAAAAAATGATTTGCTATGGGGCGTGTACGAAGGAGTGAATTTATCTTCTTCGTCTCCAGAGCACAGTACCTCATACAACCCCACTTCAAAACATCCAAACTATCCCTTTAAGTTAATTAAAGTGTGTTAATTAGAGTGTTAAAACAACATAATTAACAGTAATGAATTCTCAGGTGTATTGCTACCATAACGTCCCTTGTTTAACTAATTTTATGCTACCAAAAATTAGCATTAACAGTGTGTGGGAGTTCCCTACAAATCTGTCTCACAGGTGTGCATTAGATTATACACCATGATTTGAAAAATAAAGACTAATAATAATGAGCCGTCAGTCCATGAAGGAAAGTATGTGAGGCGTGTTTGTGCGTGTGAGTGCTTAAAGCGCCGCTCTGTGTCCCCTGGGCTGTGTTAACGCTCCCGCCGTGTGTTGTTGTTGTGTGTGTGTTAAACACATGCAGTCCCTATCCTTGCCACAGTGGTCATCGGCTTGCTCTGCACCGGCGGGTACCTGGTCTGGCGCAACTGGCGGCGCAAGAACACCAAGAGCATGAACTTCGACAACCCCGTTTACCGCAAGACCACGGAGGACGACGACGACGAGATCCACATCGGGCGCCACAGCGAGTCCATCGGTCACGTGTATCCAGCAGTGAGTGGCAGCCACAGTCAGCCGTTCATAGCGCTTCCTCTAGGGGGCGGCGTCACAGACAGCAACTCTCACTGGTACTCAGGGGCGCCGATGCTCGCCAGCGGCAAATGAGAGGAGCCTCGGAGGAAAGGAAGGAGTTTGGAATATTTTGGGATACGGGAGGATGGGCAGGGGTTTGGTAACGCCCGTTTGTTGTACACGTAGGCCTGGTGGAAAGAAAGAACAGGCTTGCACACGCCCACGATCTCACACGACCATTTTTGCAGTAATCACTGAAAACACCAATCACACACACACACATAAGCCCTTCACAAGTACATCACATTTATTTCACCTCCATGACCATAATCATACAGTACATATGTTCGTTGCCAACCTGCCATCCCATTTACTTGTACGTCGTGTTAGTTTTGGTGATTCAAGTGTTCGTTCCGTTACTGGACGACATGTGTTTCTTATGAGGACCCCGTTTCCTGACAAAACTCCTTACACAGACACATATCATGTTTGTTTACAGAAGCAGCTGATGCAACAGAATTTTGCAGATGTTTCTTTGCTATGTTTGCTGCTAAAAATGATAACAAGGGGTCATCCGGACATTTGAAGGGCACTGAGACTTAAGTAATTGCTGCTGTCTCTATGCAGTGCAGCTATTTGAAAGAGAGATGCATGATGGGAGGGCCTTTGCAGTGGCGTTCATTTCTTTGTAGAATAAAAGAGATTTTAGTGTTTCGATGTCTTTGAGGGGGAAGAATACTAGCTTTAGGGGCCGTGTCCACCAAAGTGTTTTATTCCTAAGGCCAGCATATTTTTTTAATGCTTTGCAAAGGGTATACTCTATGGTAAGAACGCCAGCAGCGTGGCGAGGCGCTGAACATCTTTTCTGCGTCGAGCGCTGCACGTTTAACATTTTTTTCAGGTCGCTGAGAGTTAAAACATTTTCAACTTTGGGTAAAACGCTACACTCGTCACTATCACTTTTTACCCAGCCGTCCAATCACAGTGGAAGAGGGGCGGGACAAACAGCATTTGTTATCAAATGTGTTCATTATTATTATTATTATGAGTTTGTTGTGGTCTTATTGTGTATGTTATGCTATTATTTTTATGACTTTATGTTGTCCTCATGTCTGGAGCACTGGACCACACAAATTTCCCCGTGTGGGATAATAAATTTCATCTGAATCTGAACCAAGCGATCGTACTCGCCCACAAAATCTCACGAACCCACATAGATCGGCAGGTCCGTCCTCTCTCCCTACGTACTTCAGCCTTTCCTTCATCCAGAGCGAGAGCCAGAGTAAGCACTATACCTTGTGCCGACATGTTTACTTACGCAAATATTCCGTATCATAGCAACCAGACGCAACCAAAGCGTCTCAGCTGAAAAAAATGCTTTGCCTCCAAAGCGCTCTCAAGCCCTCCCAGCTGAGCATTTTCAGAAGAACGCCTGGTGACTGGCGTTAGCTTGGAAAAAATGCTTTGGTGGACACGGCCCCTTATAGGCACTGCAAATAAATTGCTAATTTTAGAGTGGATTGTAACATCATGTCATTGCCCTTACAGTAAGTGGATTTGATTTTTGTCGTTACAGTGTAAATAAGACATGGAGGATAACAAGGGGAGCACAAATCAGAACCAAGGACAGTCCAAAAATCATATTCTTTCTTGAGTGCAGTTGCAGAAAATCTCCACATTTCATGAGTTGCAGGCTACCCTGTTGATTTCCCAGTGATGCATTTCTGAGAATCACTCATCAGGCATGAAGCTACGTTTTCTACAATCTCCAGGAACCAATACCAGCTGTGATTTGCACAAAACTGCACTTAAACGTATAGGATGCTTATGACATGTATTGAATTTATTTGTTGTTTTATGTATGGGAAAGCCAGCAGGGAAGGACAGCCAAAACGGATTATACATAGGGGGGGGTGGGAGTCTAGTGCTTTGATCGGTTGGCATGGTAACACAGATTGCTTTGTGTTGCTCCAGAGAGAACGGAGGCAAAGAATTCTGGGTATCATTGGCATGATGTCAGGCTGGAGACACACACTCACACACACACTCACAGGAAACAGGTGCACGACTGAATCATATTAAGATTCAAGGTCGAATTAACATCCAGCCTCAGTGAAGGGCTGCAGAGAGGGAACTATACTCTCTCGTCTCCCAGTTTGATTATTTACATCTGCACTAATCTCCTTTATTGTCTTTTACTTGTTTTCTTCCTCTCCTGTCCTCTCCTTCGCTCTCCTTTTGTGGCAGTGTGGCAACTCAGACAGCCAGAGGAATCAGGTTGGCATTATGTGGGCCAGACATTTTGCAGCCGTAGGGAAGCATCCTGCATTCCAGAGAAGGAGGGAATGAACAAGGGAGGGAGGGGTTGGAAAGAGGAGAGGAGGAAGGTCAGGGAGAGGAGAGGACTGCAAGAAGGAAGCAGGAAAATGGATTCTATATGAACCTGCCTTTTCTTTTCTGGGTGCCGTCTAAACATGAATTTCGATTTCTTTCTTTATTCTCTGTCCAGGGTCTGAAATTAACTTTTTTCACTGCACACACAAACATTGCATGCATGGTGATTCCAGTGTTTGAACCGTAACTTCAGTGGGAGTCCTATTTTTCGGGGGTGGGAGGGTACTGTACTGTACTTTACTATTGTCATCTATAGTGGTTATTTGCATAAAAACACACAATTCAAATGATTATGATTATTTGAATATTTGCTATTTAATATATATCTGGCATTAGTAGTTTTAATGATGAATTATAAACTTCTTACAGCTCGTGTTAGGAAGTTAAACAGGTCTTAACTCCCTCACTAATATCTATTTTATATTGCTGTGGAACCATCTCCTTCAAACAACTGGATTAATTCAAGGTTCTCGCCAAAAGCTGCATTTTACGCGATTATTTGAACACATCATGATAACATTGTAATTTACCTTCACATAAATACTCATTTTTATTGAACAAAGCATTAACGCACCTCGGTTAACGTTACTAGCTCCGTTATTTAGCCAAGCAGGACTGTGCTGTCCACCGGTTTCTAACCGCTAACGTTACTAACTCTCCTCCTGTTGATTTCAAAACAGATTTGTTGTTCACAGTGCAGCATTTTCAGGGTAAAATAGGGTGCACCCCTCAGGTTTAGTAGCGCCACGCTTTTGAGCGCTTTTGTTTTCTCTCCGCCGTGGCTCCGGTCCCAAACAAACTGAAATATGATACAGCGTGCTTATGCATCATTGTACATGCGGAACTGTCAGAAAGCATCAATACAGAGGAATCGGTAGTCAGAGAGGCATGAGATGCCAAGGAATCAGGCAACTAAACCAGTTCTCTACTCCCATCACCAGGGTTTTTTTCATGCCTGGCAAAGTGGCGGATGGCCTGACGATTTTACCTGCCACTGCCAACAGTTTACCCATATTTGGCGGGTGGCGGGTGCTAATTTCAGACCCTGTCTCTGTCCATGTTACTCTGTTTTCTTTTTGTGTATCTCTCTCTCTCTCTCTCTCTCTCTCTCTCTCTCTCTCTCTCCTTCACCAGCCTACCGTGGTAACAGTCTTTTTATCTGCTGTTTGCAGCGCGTGGCACTCAGTCTGGAGGATGATGGCTATCCCTGATGGGGGAGAACGCAGCCTGCCCTCCCTCCCCAATCCCATCCTGGCCCCTCCTCTCACCACTACAAAGAGGCCAGTGCAGCGCAGAGGAGAAAGAGAAGGATTCCTCATTTTGCCTCCCCTTTATGAGGAGCAGGGATGACATGTACATCTTGTATATCCCCTCTTCCTCTCCTACTTTCTCCACTGGAGTAACATTACTACCACTACTAGCCACTACTACTTCCCTTTAGTGCTAGTTCATTAGTCTCCACTCCTCTCTTCTCTCTGCCTCTTGTTAGCTGTAGTGGTGTGTAAAATGCTGCTTGATGATTTTGTTCAAACTAACCTCATTTTGCCGTCTCAGTGCACATTGTAAATAGAAGGCTGTCTGGCCGCCGTACAGGGGGAAAAAGCCGGCATGCGTTATTTTTAATTTCCTCATACCATGACGTTTTATTTATTTGTATGTTTGCTGTTGTAAATATGTAATCAGCTCAGTGCTCCAGCACTACAGGCTGATTCGTTCAAGCTTGCAAGGATATACAGTAGCAGGCAAGGACGTTATTTTTCTTCATAGTTCCCTTTACATCTTGAGTTGACATGACAGATTCTTTTAAAAACAGTCATCCTTTTTCACACCCAGTCGCTCAGAGTCGACCCGTGGCATACTGTATTGTTATGTAGGCAGGAAAAGCTAAATATAGCCAAGGGGAAAGGAGACAGAAAACGATGGGCTTGTCTGCGTGTTTGGAGGTGATTTCGGGGTGAAAGAGTCGGGGAGGGTGTTTTTTTTGTTTTGTTTTTTTAAGGGGAATAGGAGGATTTGTGCCACCAGAGGGTAGTGCCTCAAGGCAAAAAGCAGCAGGGCAGAAAAAGCAAAGGATTATGGGTAATCCTCTCTCCTGGTATCAGAGGTATGCGTACAGTCGATAATGAACTTGGGATTGTTTGCTCATTTGGGTGTTAGGACTCACACTGTTCCTGACTCGTTTGTGTTTGTGTCTGCTGCCATCAATATATTAGAGGTAGAACTTCAGAGTGTCACAAAACACCATCCTGGGACTGTTTTGAGATATGAAAATGATGCTTTCAGTTCTATGACTTTCAACCCTAACGTGGAGCATGAATACACAAAAATAGTTATTATCTTTTCAGCATTTTAGAAATTCAAAAGACGGGACAATTTATGTGGTTTGTGGATCTGTATAATGTGTAGTTGCACTTATTGGAATCCTGTAGAAATTATGTATGAGAAAGCAAGAAGCTGACTGATTAATTGACAATAGGCAGCTGTAAAGTGTGAGTTTTTGCAGTATTTTGGGCTCCAGTAGTCTTTAACACTACATTAATCTTGTGGGTATCACTCCCACAACATCATTTTTCCTTTGAATTGGCATAATGTGGCATAACGTGGTTTCATAAAACATCAATCCCGGTGTTTCAGTGGCTTCACAGCACTGCTCTTGGTGTCTCTTAGCGTAGCATTTCTTAGTCTTTTAACAACGCAGCTGTGTGTTTTCTGGATGAGATGCTGTAGAAAGAGAGCCCACGTTTGGAAGGAATCACTTTCCGCTGTCGCTGACTGCTCGGCGTGGTTGTTAGCGGCCCTGTTTTGTACGAGCAGATGAGTAATACGCCGAGGCTGACTGAGCGGAGCACTGATTTGATTTGAAAGCTGGATAGAGAGGCAGCGTGTAAACCAGCGTAAAGAGCTGATCTTCCATTGGCTTGCCACAGACATGCTTCCAGCCCATTGAATCAGATGGAATTCATGCCCCATGACTATCGCAATAATTGCTCATAATGCGTTGTAATAGTGAATTACTGTCAGCCGTTATGACAAGTTAATATGATCGCTGTTACAAGTAGTTATGGTTAATGAGCAGCTTTCCCATTCTGGACGTCATTTAGTGTCAATAAAGGGCATCTTGGAGGTGTTAAGCACACTTGTAATGCATTGTAACACTGGTCTTCCATTCTCAGAATAACTCATTTGAACAACGTTGCATTTCAGCTGAGCTGAGCTAAGAAATGCTTTTGTTTGTCACATCCTCAGTCTTTTTTAATAACAAGCAAAAAACAAGTTTAGCATGCAAACATTAAAGTCTTCCAACGTCGGCTCAGTATAGACTCAGCATATGTATTCAGACAGTACGTGCATACATACAAACAGTTGATTAATGGTAGTTATTATTCATAGTCTTCACTGTTTCCTGGAAGTGTTTGCTCAGTGTGGATACTTGGGTAACCACAGGGGAGGAGGAACGAAGCAGAAGAAGACAGACGTAGGCAGGAAATTCAGACTAAACCGTACATGCGAACAGGTTTGTGCGTGGGAGATGAATAGCGGGCCATTTGTTTTACCGGATTTCTGCTGATGTTGTGTCGCAGCACTCTGACACTCATTCCCGCTCGCCACCCTCAGAAGGATCTGTACATACTGTACGTGACAAGTGGCGTGCTAGACAGGTAAATTATAGTTCACCCCAGCACTGCACTCCCCTACGTCTATCTAATGAAGGAGGATTGAGCACAAGGGGGTGGACATGTCCCTTCATCTTAACCTTGCACAGATGAAGCAAGATAAAATGCATTACACGGTGGGGAAGACTTTCACTCAGCTCAGCATGATCTCGGACTGGTTTGGTCGCTACATGCAGTGTTTGTTTTTTTGGCAGAATGTAGGATTGACATGTTTAAATTGACGCAGCTGCAGTTGGTGTAAACTAGTCATTTTGTAGTTTTCAGTGGGTATGATGGCCACAATTACATGTTTTTTTTCATAAAAAACAGTGTCCAAGACCTAAAAGAAAGATAAAGATGATGTAAAATGCCAAGAAAGATGAAACGGGTCAGATATCTTTGTGAATTTAAGATTAAATAAATCACAAACCCGCTCCTGGGTTGACCCCTGGGCTCAGCCAGCTCTGCACTCCCCGTAGTTTCCTTCATGTCCACGTTTGCTGCAGGTCTAATGGAGTTCCATACGGAGGCTTTGCAGTTAGGAGAATAAATTGCTTATTTATTGAGGTGACTGAGCGTGGCGTTGTAGAAAAGTTATTATTGCAACAGTGTGAAGACAGATTGGCCGGTCCCCTTCGTGGCCACCTTGAGAGCAGCCGTCTGAAGGACGCTGAAGGAGTCCAGAAAGGGATTTTTGTCATTGATCATGTAGTAGGTAGTAACGGCAGTGGTAGTAGCGGACATGCTTTGACAGTATGCTGTCTGGACATTCTTGATTCAGGAATCATTTAGCAGCTAATTAATGTCCTAATGGCAGCACTATCATAGTTTACTTTCAGTCAACTCCATAAACAGGAGGCTGTTGTTAGAAGGATCAAGTTGAGCACTCTGCCTCAGGCTGAAGAGGTCGAAGAATAATTCATTGTGTGTGTGTGTTTATGTTCATACGTTCAGTTATTCAGTTGTTGTAGCACAGTTATGATGTGTAGGTACTAGTTTCTCAGTCCACGTCAGGTTTTCAGTGTAGTTGCTGCAGTGTTACATGTGCAACATAACATCTAGCACAAAGTTGGTCAACACCACAAAATTACTATTTAAATACAGAATATTTCCATTGTAGACTGTCAGTCTTAACAACCAGGTGCACCCTTGTTGAATTTAAGAGGTTCCTAATCTAAAGATCTGGAGCCGGTTGCACCAGCAGTTCGTAAATTCAGACGTTACCAAGTTGTAAGTGGATTCACACATCACTAAATGAAAATGAGGTGTAATTAAATGTTTACACCAGGTATGAACTAACCGAACCAACAAAAAATGCAAACTTTAGCTCGCTTAAATATCATCAAATTAGGCTGACACCACATAAAAATGTTGATTAAAGGTGCTAAATACGGGATTGGGAGCATTCGTATTGCCTCTCAACAGCTCTCAAAATGGAACAGCGTCTTGCAGCTAACAGCGCAAACAACAAGGAAAGTGCTGACAGAGTTAACAGTGTTGTAGCTGAGGGTAACCAGGGGGTGGATGCTACGCTTCTGCGACGACACCATCATGCAAAGCGGTGGCCAGCTACTAAAGGCATGCACGGCCAGCCTGGCTATATGTCAACAAAGCTCAGAGAAGCTCAGAGAAGCTCAGATTACATTAACACACACAGAGGGAGAGTGACTTCATTCTCTGCTCAGGTAGACTCCTCTATATGTTTACATAGCAAATAGTTGTTTGCTGCTATATTAATGCTCTGGATATCAAGTTTAGCACCTTTACTAATGATGTAAACTGTGAAGTTTTTAAATTACATTTCACAAAAAATAACGCATTTTACCTCAAATAACAATCATTATGCTGATGACATGAGACTAAATGACCAAATAATGTCAAGTTAGTGTATTCAGATATTTATATTTTACACTCATTTGATCAATACCACTAAGTCTGAAACACATATTTCTCCATGCATGCATATTTAAATAAAAGAAACTGATTTACAAATTACTTAAGTCTTTACTCGCTGAGACATTCCTCAAGTTTTAATGGTGAAACCCAGTTCAGTAAATCACACTTAAAAGCTACAGTAGCTGGTTGTTACTAAGGATTTGGAAGGATTTAACACACAAACTTAGTGGTGGATTTACAAACAGCTGGTGCAACATAATCCTGGTTCTTGATCTAAACGTAGACTTTACCTAGGATACAAACACCTGCTCAATAAAATTGTTGTTTTTGCCGATTCATCTTTAGATTTAACTCACACATTCATAAAACATATAAAGGATATTCCTACTGCAACAAACCCTAATGCATAATAGGCAGGTTACTATCACCATCCATCCATGACCAGGTTGCGTCTGGTTTATTTTATGAGAACGATGTTACATTATTAGCTCATCATAACAAATTCTAACAGCCGTGATAACCCATAATCCATTATAATTGTATGCCGTAATTATAGTGTTGCTGATTTGTGCTCCCTGTTTTTAACTGCTTGTCCCTCTCTTCCTCTCTGCGATCCTCTAATTAGTTGCTTCCAGTCTTTTTTCTGAGCAGAGAATCTGACCCATGCTGCTTTTAACCCGGATGCACTGACTGCTTTAACATCACTCACATCTCTCCACCACTTCACTTCCTCATGCACCGTATCAAAAGTAATGCCAGCTGTGAGGCGTCCGTGGTTGTTATACTACTGAGTTTTAGTTTCGTGAGCAAAATCAGCATTGCTGTCTCATTCTCTTGCCTTTCCATCTTCATCTGAGCCATCGACATCTTTCCTTTGGCAAGGGCTATCAGTCTTTGGGTAGACAGGCACACATTGGAAGAAAACACTGGAGGAAATAACCCTGGAAACTCCAAAATAGCAAGGAAACCCCCAGAGTTGGAAAAAAAAACAACTTCCGATCATGAACCAGCAAAGAAGCCCCCCTTCACCCCCCAGCTACAGTTGTGGACTGTGGAAGGAGCCCTCATTGACTCTACTTGGCTGGATATTAGCTCTTGTTGACCCAGTGACTTTCCTTCACCAACTGCTTCCTCTTATTATCACGTGTTTTTGGACTATTAGTCTGTGAGTTGTAGTTGTTGCTCTTTCTCTCCTTGCCAAACCATTCATAGTTTCATATTTGACTTCTTGATGTTTGATTACTTGAAGGGCAATGTTCAGTCACCTACATTTTTCTACCAGTTAGTGTAAAACGAAGGTTGGGGGAAGAAGACAGCGATGGGGAATTATATCTTTTTATGGGGTGGGATGATGATATACAGGGGCAAATATAAGAAACTATTGGCTCCAATGTCTGCAAAAACTCTCGTGAGACTCGCTGCCTGACGACCTATCCTAACCTTAACTATTCAAGATCATTGCCTAAACTCAAGTATTGACCTCCAATAGTTAAGTTTAAGCATTGAACTTGAATAAATTTAACTATTGGAGGTCAATGCCTAAAATGAACTATTGGAGGTCAATAGTTAAGTTTACTGACCTCCAAAAGTTAAGTTTAGGCATTTAACTTGAATAAACATAACTATAAGAGGTCAATGCCTAAACTTAACTATTGACCTCCAGTAGTCAAGTTTAGGCATTGACCTCCAATGGCTACGTTTAGGCGTTGACCTTGAACAAGCTTAACTATTGGAGGTCAATAATTAAGTTTAGGCACTGACCTCCAAAAGTTAAGTTTAGGCATTTACCTTGAATAAACATAACTATAAGAGGTCAATGCCTAAACTTAACTATTGACCTCCAGTAGTCAAGTTTAGGCATTGACCGCCAATGGCTATGTTTAGGCATTGACCTTGAATAAACATAACTATTGGAGGTCAATGCCTAACCTTTACCATCTTGCGAGAGTTTTTACAATTTGCTGGTTCCCTTCTAGACACGACCAGGGAGCGGGTCTTCTTCACGGAGTCCACCATGTTGTGAAATCTGTATATCTTTTTATGGGGTGGGATGATGATATACTGTACACGGACAACGTTTTGATAAATAACGGTAATGTGACAGATTTGGACATTTTACTTCCACAGTGATTGAGGTGGGAGAGAATCACTACAAATATAAGAAACTATTGGCTCCAATGTCTACCTGCATTTTCTCAAAATGCTGCTGATGTGTCATTGCAAGGAAATCTCAAAAACCATCGGGGGCTCTGTCCATTCCACAGCCATACGACAGGCATTTTTTTACGCTGTTTGTTGCACAAAACTTTTCAAGAAGCCTTCTGCACTGTGTAAAGAGATAACGTTCTTAGGAGGGGGAATAAAAGGGAGGGGGGGTCCAATGGTACAGTCCAATGGTTTTGAATCATGACTTGTAAATACGTTTTCATACAGCAAAAACTTTTTGATAATGTTTTAAATGTATCTGTAAAAAATGATGTACATAAACCTCTGGGGTAAAAAGGAGTGTAGACTATATATGAATTTATTTGTACACAAGAGCACTGGATTTATTTACTACTTGATTGTAACTAAAAATTAATAATCTGCCAAAGTGTTTTTATTTTACGTTTTCTCCAGTCTGTTCCGTTTTTTTTTTTTTTTTTGCTTTTTAACAGCATTGCAGATTTTTAGTGTTCATACTGTATTTAATTCTGTTGAATAGATTTTGTTGTCGTGTGTTTCTAAAAAAGAAGAGGGGTTATCATTTTAATTTATTGGTGCCTTGTTTTGTGCTCCTGTATACTTTTACTCTTTCTGTTTCTCTGTGTTATGTGTCTGTGGGAAGGCGGGGGGGTTAAGTGGCGGGTTGGTGAGGGACGGGGTGGGGGGTGTTAAAAACTTAGCAACTTCTGTACTTACATGGAATATCTGTACTGTATGCCAAAATGGTCTCACTCACGTTTCTATGAAATCAAGCTGTTGATAAATATCTCTATATATTGATATATTAAATTTATAAAAACTGTCCAACCCATTTGTCTCTCTGTGTTACGTCTGGACGCTGCCTTCTTGTGTTTTTTACCAAGAAAACATGGAGCTTAAAGTAGCATTTAAAAGGACTATTTGTAACTTTCAGAAATGCTTCTTAACAGCGACACCTGTGGTCGTGAAATCAACGAAAGTCAGCGTCGAGCTCGTGCTTGCTCGCTCTAAATATACCTGAACGAGCATCGCTCAAAACAGTGAGGCGACACACGTCATCTAAAACCACAATATCGCTCTATATTTCAGCTGCTTGGCAGTAATGTTAGCTGACCAGATGAAGGTCTCTCCATGAACATGATTTAGATCTGATCCTAGTGTTGGCTTTTCCTGCCTCAGCGCAGGCTGATGCAGCGGGGCTCTGCAGCGTGTCTTCCTGCTCTCTCCGCCCGCAGAGGGAGACACTGGCACCCGGTAGGTAATGAGACGACAGCGTTACTCGCTGAGGAGCTCCGTCACTTCACAAGACACGGGAAACCTCTGTTGGTCTGGAGGAGCTGCAGCATTTATTTCTGCACTAACATCCACTGTACATTGACTAGATATTCTCAGAGCTAAACTAACTCTTCTGTAAGGTGGAGCGAGCTGAACGAGAACGCGTGCGCTGTCTGAGTGAAGGTAGGCAGGCAGAGGAGGAGAGGCAGCGGCCAACGCGAACGCGCATATGCGAGCACGCATGTGTGGCGACCCGCTACATTTATACGCTTAAAAAGTTACAAACAGTCCCTTTAAAGGACACATTTAAGGGAAATGTGTAACATTTAGGGGGATCTATTGGCAGAAATGTAATATAATATTCATAACTATGCTTTCATTAGTGTATAATCACCTTAAAATAAGAATTGTTGTGTTTTCGTTAGCTTAGAATGAGCCTACACATCTACATAGGGAGCGTGTCTTCTTCACGGAGTCCGCCATGTTCCTACGGTAGCCCAGAACGGACAAAACAAACACTGGCTCAAGATAGGGGCATTCATGTTTTTGCGTCTGCCACCATACAGTAGTTCTTCTACACACTTTGCACATGGGAGGAGTTTCAGTTGGTTGCAATCTGCAATCTCACCACTAGATGCCACTAGATCGTACACACTGCACCTTTAAGAACAGCCTAATCTCCTAAACATTATATTTTCATACAACAAAACTGCATTTTTCTCCCGGGTTACGTTTATTTTTGACGCATCACAAATACGTTTCTAATAAGTCCAGGAGGAGGTCGGGGTGGATGGCATGAATCAAACAAACACAGGACTTTCACCTATAGGAGACTGCTGTTCGCATCCCGTGTGAAACCAAAAGTCAACGTTGACTTAGTTTATTTTATGTTCGTAACTTAAATAACGTAACACATTTTAAGCCAAACCATGATGTTTTACTAAACCAAATCAAGTAGTTTTGCTACCTAAACATAATCAAGTAGTTTTGTTGCATTTTTATTTACTTTTGTTTCAGTTTCCAGTGATAACCACGTGTTTAAAACTGTGACCGTAATCTGGGAGAAAATACATTTTCACTCGAAACATAGTTGAGAATGCAGTTCATAAGTTGTCTCATGATTCATACATGATTCACTCACTGACACACTGTCATGTAATTCATATAATAAATATACTATAGCTTTAGCTTTGAAGCTTAAATAAGTAAGAAGTGATTTTGACATCTGTGTGTCCCAAACAAATCTTTCTGTGTGTTTGTTTGATGATGGATAAAAATGTCCCCAGCACCCTGAGTCTTTATTTCCTCTTCGTTCTCATACTCAGGGAAAGAGACCAGACAATTTACAGTTAAGGGCAGGATAAACAGAAGTGTGAGGGGCAAAATGGGCTGACAGTGTTACCAGAGGGGAAAGAAAGTACCAGGAGACGGGGGATGTGTGTGTGTCCTCCCTGGAGAGTTGGGAGGACTGACGGTTCACTGGGGGTTTGATGGATGAGCTGGCGGTGGAGAGTTGGCTGAGGATATGGGTGCTCTGTGGCCTGCCCATTGTTGCAGGGGTGCTGTTGCTCTTCGTTGAAGATTCAGCCCAGCGGTTGCCCTGCGCTGTCATCTCCCCGGGCGTTACACAAGCCAAGGGTTTCATTGAAGATGTATGATAACTGAGGGAGTCGTGGTGGATCAAAGGGTTATGGTGATATGGGCTTTACTCTGGTCTGAGCAGACTGCAGCATGTTTCAGGCTATCCCTTTGAATCTCATCTTGCATCTTTGGTCAAGTTTATACAAGTTAACATAAAGCTGTGGCTTGAGCAGTTTTCAGAGGGTTGAAATAGAAATGTTGTGATGACATAGAGTCAAGGACAGGTGTTTGAAGTCAGAGTTCTCAGTGCAATCAACCTGAACATGGAAACAGAGTCCATAGAGAGGCCTCCAACAAACAGCCAGCACTACAGGCTGTTAATGGCCTCTGTCAGTGAGATGACTGTTATCCTGAAGAAGGCCGTGTGCAAAAAGATTGATTTCTAGAATTTGAACTAAAACAAAGAATACAATTGTGATATGATTTGCTAGTTTTCCCCTCATTAACATCAAACAGCACATTAATAGGTGTGAGTTTTCCCTCAGTCTTTCTATGGAGGACAGAACCTTCCAAAATAAAATGAATAAATAAATATGCCATTAAATGAACCAAAAAAAATATTAAAAATAAATATAGGCTGTATTAATTAATAAAATGTGACATAAATTGATATTTCTGTTTTAATCTTCTTCTTTATTTATTTACCTTTGTATTACTTCCCTTATCTACTGTATCTACTCTTTTATTTAATTGTAACTTTTATTTATTTTTTAATTTATTTTTTATTAACTTTTAAATGTATTTATTTATTTTTGCATTTATTTCTTATTTATTTTAAAGTTATTTTTAAATGTATTTATCAATTATTAAATTGTATATTTTTATTTTATTTTTTGTTTCTGCAGGATTTTCCTTTTGCATTTCCCCATATATTTATTTCACCCAACTTATTTATTTCTGTATTCTTTTCAATATACATTTAATTTTACATTTTTTAATACATTTCTGCCTCTTTATGCAAATGAGGGGTCTGTCATTCAACGTGTGTCATAGGGTCAGAGTGCATAGATCAACTTTCGACTCCACATCCCATCCAAAAATACCTCAAAATTAAAAGGTAAAGAAGCGAAGTGCTGTCACAGCACTGAACAAGAGGTTCTCTGTTGGTATTTTCTAGTGTTTTGCCTGATGTAGCAGAGATTGTTATTATGGCAATTTGCAGGGATACCTTTCTAAACTCAACTAACCATTGTATGCTGGTTCCAGTTCCAGCAACGACCAGAAAGAGGAAGACACCCACAACGAACCACCATCACAGTACCGTGGTGGAGATCCACCTTCTCCCTCTCCCTCCAGCTAGTTCCCTCTCCGCTGCTAAATGGAGCTAATGTCCGACTCTATTAGTTAACATTTGGAGTTAGTGGGGCATCCAGGTGGCTGAGTGCAGAAAATCTCCACTCTGCACCTGTCACTTAAAAATGAATAAAATATTTTGGGAGCCTGACACGACAACTCTACTTATGAAAATTATTTTTGGAATAGCACAGCTGACCTCGGTGTGCTCATCTCCTCCTCCTCCTCCTCCTCCCCAGAGAACAGCTCTGTTTTAGGTGTACATTTCAATTTGTTCTTCAGAGTGTAAAAGGTTTAAGGACTATTCAGCAATAATGATGAATAATAATGATTATTTAAATCTCATTTACAGTAATAATGCTAGTGATTTATCACCTAAAATGACAGCATTGTTGACTATTACTTTACAAATCCCCACTTTCCCCCTATACACTACACTCTGAAATGCAGTTTTACATCCCGCACCAAACAATAGACGAAGTTATCGAGTAGCTGCTGAACATAGTGGAGCGTTTAGCAGCTAAAGTGCTGCTTCCTTCAGTATTGGTGGTGACGAGAGAGAGAGTGAACATTCGACTCACACATGGGACCAGACATGACTTCAAATGAATGCTAATGTTGAAAACAAAACATTTTCCACCAATTTACCAGGCTATTTTTGTTTTGTGAGATTGAGCTGTTTCACTACCGTCATTTTTTTAAGCTGTAAGAATCGTTTCTATTTCCTTTACGCATTACATCGTGGGACAATACAGTCTACATCAACTGCACACATTCAGTGTGCAAATTACATTTGAACATGCTTAATCCTTTGTAAACGAACAAAAACCTGCATTTAATTATAGTATGGTATAGAGTGGTGCAGGAGTCATAAAACCAGGAAATGAGTTAGCATTTTAGCACTTCAGGTTCCCTCGTCTGGAAATCAATGGGTTTTTTGAATGGGTTTTAGTTATACGCCTGAAACAAGATTTGTGGTTAACACAAGCTTAAGAGATTTTAAGTTTTGTTCT
>CAKAOH010034092.1:0-38304 GCA_916701665.1 Sebastiscus tertius
CACAGCCCGTATTCAGAAACTCTGCATTTGAAACAAGCTGTCAGGATTTCTGCCCATTCGTGATGTCACAAATATACAATATTTAGACCCTTGACACAATTTTAAACGTAAACATTCTAAATGTGTCCCAGTTAATTTCCTGGTTGCAGTGTATGTGAATGTCACCAGCTGACAGGAAGTACACATGGACCATGGATTGAACATTACAGCAAAACATGTTCTTATAGTAACACAAAATACAAGTATGAACCTGAAAATTAGCATAATATGGGACCTTTAAATTTGTATAGTTTGGTATTTGCCATTTCAATCGCAACCGCTGCAGCTTCCTCGCCTACCATTTTCACAAGGCTGAAATAGGTTGGTGGCCCCTCCTCTTCCTCTACGTAGCAAAGATGGGGGCCGTTGTGGGTGAGAAGTGTCCAGCATTCCACACTCAAGGTTTTGAGCGTTTTGAGTACAACATCCGGGTACTATTTCTCAATGTGAACGCACTTAAAATAGCAAGTGTAAATATGGAAGTATGCAAATTGAGACACAGCACTTTTGACTTCTGATTGTTTTTAACCCTACTCAGAGACGCCAATGGTCAGGTAGAAAACAACAACACGGAGCTGGTAGGGTGCCTATAGGTACAGTGTATGTTATATACTAATCTTCATATGCAGGAAGTGATGGGTGTGGAGTGATGGGTGTCAAAATGCCAGTTAATATTCTCAAAGACAATTTTGATTTTGAGTAAAATATTTTTTGCAGCAGTGCGTTGTTCCTGTACAATGTGCACTGTATTGTGGGACAATAGTGTCCATCAATAGAATGCTCAAAAATCAAAAATACGTCAGTATGCATACACTCTTGGGTACATTTCTACTTAATTTGGTCATTTTTCCAGTGAGGATTTGCTAAGAATCAGTATGTATTTGGAACACAGCTTGGGTGTTGCCCAACAACACCTCAGCATTCTTTTTTTAACTTGTGTGCCCTCGTCGAGGTGGATTGTCATATGTGAAAACAAGATATTCAAGGACGTCTCCGTCAGTGATATATCTCTCTTTTTTTTAAAGCTTTTTTTTATACACTTTGTTTTTGCCAGCATTACTGGCATGGCTGTATTGAAGCAGGTGCCAAGATGCTTAGCCTTGTTCCAACTCTATTTGTGGTGGTCACCTTGTCCTGCCCTACACTCGCACCTTTTCCAAGGGTGGTTGCCGTGCGAGTGCATGTTTGTGTGTTTAAGTGTGTTTTTTTGCGTGTGTACCACCTGGGTTGTGTGTCATTGTCACAATTCAGCAATTCTATTTTTTCTGCCCTCAGCTCCCAAAGGAGTACTGTCACCCATACGCTAACACCCACCCATCCTCCTACCCACACACAAACACACACACACACACACACAGACTAAGACACACACATGCACACTCACAAATGCTCGATCTCAGTCAAAATGTCATTGGAATTCAGACCATGCACTGTAGTTTGGGGTCGTGACTTTCTGCTGTGTACATGGCCCAGAGCTATATAGCAGGGGAGAAAGTGCGCACTCTCTCTGTGATCTCTCTCTCTTTTTCTGTCTGTCTGTCTGTCTGTCAGTGCCCCCCCTCTCTCTCTCTGTCAAACACACACACACACACACACACACAGCTGCTGAATGATGTTTGATGATATTCTGATCTTTTCGCTCCCAGCATCAGACCAAAGAGAAACGGTCCAAACTTTTGTCTCAACGTCTCACCTCTCCAAGCAGAGAATTACACCTGCCTCTTTCCTCATTTTCATCTCTCTTACTTGCCGTCTTTCTTTCGGGTCATGGCAAATGTGAGTCACAGGTGCGAGTGAGTGAACTATTTCATACCAAACAGACATTTTGAAACGAGAGTCGCAAGCAACGTTTTGGAAGAGCAATTGCTTTGAGGAGAATGTTCACTTCAAAAGTCTGATACCACATCAGGCTGGTCTCCCACACCGTTCGTAGAAGTACCCAAGAAAAGTAATGCACTGTAATTCGTACATAGGCTATCCCATGAAATAAATACGTATGTAATCCACATAATCGGGAACCAGGAAGTATAAAGAGCGACAAAGATGGGTGGGTCAAAAACCACAGGACTTTTGTCCAGGAGACCGGTGTTAGTATCCCGTGTGAAACCAGAAAGCCGATTTATTTCTCACATCATTTCCATACTTAAGTAAGGCTACCACTTCCGGAGTTATTTTAAGACAAACCACAATCGTTTCCTATACTTAACTAAGTAGTTTTGCTGTTTAAACCTAACCAAGTCGATCTTTTCCTAAACCGAAGTCGTTTTGTTGCCTAAACCTAACCATTCGATTTTTTCTTAAACCTAAGTAAATTTGTTGCCTAAACCTAACCAAGTCGATGTTTTCCTAAACCTAACCAAGTCGATCTCTTCCTAAACCTAACCAAGTCGATCTTTTCCTAAACCTAACCAAGTCGATGTTTTCCTAAACCTAACCAAGTCGATCTCTTCCTAAACCTAACCAAGTCGATCTTTTCCTAAACCTAACCAAGTCGATCTCTTCCTAAACCTAACCAAGTCGATCTCTTCCTAAACCTAACTAAGTTTTGTTGCAGTTGTTTGTAGACTGGAGCGGAAATTGACACTTGTGTCACGTGTTGCTGGACATTCGTAGGAAAACGCCTGAAAAATGTTGTAAGATATCATACGAACTGTTGTATGAGGATATGTTGACCAAATTAAGAGTGACAATAGAGCTTTCATTGCCATTACATTTCAAGGATGGACTCCTCCTGCTATAGATTCTATGGGAAAAAAAAATATGCAGGGAAACCATTTATCTCCCTACCAGGCAGCACTGCTGTGCTTGAACAAATGTATTCTCCTCTTGCTTTGGTAAAACAAAGGACCAATGATAAACTTCTGTCTTTGCTGCAGACTCCTCCCCCCACCGCCTGATAGAGATGTCTATCACATCGGCCAGACGCAACCCCCTTTTTCTCCCCATCTCTCCTATATTTTCCAGCGTTTCTCCGTCTCTCTTCTCCATCTCTCTCTCTCTCGCTCTCTCTCATGCCTTTAATCTCCCAATTTCCATCTTTTTTTCTCTCCCTGTGGTGAACTTGAACAGACTCTTGCAGCATGTTCCCCCTCATTCAATTGTATTTCTGTAAAAACCCAAATCCTGTTGCCTCTCTCCTCTTTCTTTTCTCTCACCTCCTCATCCCGACACCCTCTCTGTCTTCATCCTTTTCGTCACCCTCTTTCTCACTCAGCCGAACCTCTCATCCTTCCTCCTCCTCCTCCTCTTCCTCCTATACCCCTTCCCCCCCTCCTCCCCTCTCTGCCTGTATCTCACTCTGTCCTAGTTTCCACAGCCTGCGTTATGAATTATGTGCAACTAGCTTGCCTCATGAAAGAATCATCTTGGCCGATGAATAATAGATGTCGAGGAGAATAGAAGTGTAGGTTACAAACTGTGTTTACCCTCACTGCCTCATCTACTGCCTTATTAATTTCATCATAGTTAAACAACCGACTGACTGACGTATTTTT
Organism: Sebastiscus tertius; assembly: GCA_916701665.1. Classification (NCBI taxonomy): domain Eukaryota; kingdom Metazoa; phylum Chordata; class Actinopteri; order Perciformes; family Sebastidae; genus Sebastiscus; species Sebastiscus tertius. The sequence goes on from CAKAOH010034092.1 coordinate 3,534, forward strand.
ATCGAATGACACGCTAGTTGAAAGCAGGCAGTCAGTGTGGTCCCAAATCTGCCATAGATGGGAAGTACAAATATACTGGGTCACTGCTTCATACTGCTTTATTGATTTCATCATAGAAAAGACTATTTAGTTTCCAGCCTGTTACCACTGCAGTTTTAGAAAGTCAGTTGCATTGAAAAAAAAGCATTATGTCAGACAAACCTGTCACTATCTTTGCTACTTTCATCACAATTATCAAATTAAAAACAATCATTATATGGTCTTTCAAAATCAAAGTGTCTCAGATCTCAACCCATATTTGATACTCTTTGATGCTAGATCCACCATATTTGAAATATTGACTGAATGTGAACTACTAATTGTGCAGATGAGGCTCAGCAGGTTGTGCACTAACTGCAGGGCCACATGACGTGTCCTTGAGCAAGACCCTGAACCCCAACTTGCTCCCGACAGATAGGCCAACACCTTGCATGGTATAGCTTCCCGCAAATCGGTGTGTGAATAACTCAATGAGAGACAAACTGCAAATCGCTTCTACTGAATGTGTCACCAAGTGGTTTGTTCTTCTTGATTACTTGCCAGTCATCCATCTTTTGAGCATGTATTCCCGCAATAGAAGATATTAAATCAACCATATGACAAAAGACTTCTACACCTCCTCATGGCTCTGTTTTCAGGCTTTAAAAACAATTTAGCCTGGAGATTTTAGCCAATCACAGGTCATTTCAGAGAGAGAGAGAGAGTGATCCTATTGGCTGTTCATTCAACGGAGGCAGCTGTCAATCACTCGCAAACTCCGATCAAACGGTCAAACTAGGCAGCGCTGATCAAATATGAATCAATATTCTGTTACTGTAATGCCTATTTCTCGCCTCAAATATTTTCAGAAACATCTTGTAGTGTACTGTTTAGCTGTAAAATTGGAAAGTTTGCTCCGGCTGGTGGGCGTTGCTTGGTATTTCCTCAACTAACTTTCACTAACTTTCTCCTTTTATAGGTGGTAGCATCACACCCCTGTAACTTTGTTGAAATCACGATGGACTCCTGTTAACACATGTTGATGTGTAAAATCGGTGGAGTTCCCCTTTAATATCACAGGCCTGTTTTCCTTGACCCGACAGTTGTGAGAGCTGAACAGTTTTGTCTTTTCTTTATCTCCACTCCGCTCTGAAACACTGGCAGCAAAAGACAAAAAAGGAACAAGATGCACTTTGGAAATTTAGCCAATGATGCACCTGTGCGGGTTGCAATGTTTCAATTTCAGCACAAAAATGCACACTTATCAAAACTGCATGTCTCCTGCGATAACACTCCAGCTGTCAAATTTGGGCAAGAGAGGGAAATATACAGTATGCTCAGCACAACTTAAGAGGTCAATAGCTGACTGTACTGGGATTAGATAACAAGCTAGCATGAAAGAGAAATGATTATGTGCATCAGTCATAAATTAGCAGTTATCCACAAAAGCACAGAAATATACTGAGAAAAAAAAAGACATCTGAGACAAATTGCATATGCAATTGACATTACTGTCTACAGCTGCTATTATATAATGATGCTCATTGTATTGAACGCACCTGTTATCAAGCTGAAAAGACGTAGTGGTGTCAGACATCATTTTTCCATCTTTTCTTAATGGCTCAATATATAGGTCATGCTATCATGCATTTGTCATACAGTACACGTTCAACATCCTCCGTCGAACATCTCGACGATTCTTATATTTGTTCACACAAACAGGACGAGGCTGTTATCGGAAGAAAAAATGTTTAAATGATGATGTATGTATCCTGTGTACACTCTGAGACCGGCTGGCAAGCAAAGCAAGGAGAAAGAGAGCCAGGGGTAGAGAGAGTTGTGTGGTAATTATAGATCAAGAGGATGGTAATTCTACTGACTCTCTATCCCTATAGGGTGGAGGGGGGAAAGGGGGGAGTGAGAGAGGAAGAGAGAGCAGAGAAGGAGAGAGAGAGAGATAGAGAGAGAGAGGGGAAAGACTCAGGGGGAGAGAGGAAGAACGGGAAGCGTGAGAAGAGAGACTCAGGGAGGGAAAACGGAAAGGAAGGAGAAACAGAGAAGAAGAGGATCAGGAGGAGAAGAAGAGGGGGAAGTGAGTAGGAAAGGGAGAAACGAGAGGAAGAAGAGAGATACAGGAAGAGGAAGTGAGAGAATGGGGAAAGGAAAGATGGGAGTGAGGGAAAAGAGAGAGGATTTAAAATTCAAATAGTCATTTAGTGATATCTTCATCTAATACTCCTTTTTTTAAGACATTAACAAATTGATCAGGATTAGCATTTACAATACCTCATCCCACAGAAAAACAATTAAAAAAACAAAAAGCATTTATATGACTGATGATTTCCTTTGCAACATATCCTCATATGACACTTCATATGATATCTTATGAAAAGTTATTCCTCATTTTTCATGCTTTTGCTTGAACATGTGACATATGTCCAGCAATTTCCATTCGTTACATGCATACAGTCTTTTTCAAAATAAACTTCCGTCTTCACCGGAAACAACTTGATTAGGTTTAGGCAACAAAACTACTTAGTTCGGTTTAGGAAAAGATTGTGGTTTGGGTTGAAATAACTCCAGAAGTGGCGTAACATATAAAAAATAAATCAACGTTGACCTCTGGTTTCACACAGGGTACGAACACCGGTCTCCTGGGTGAAAGTCCGGTGTTCTTTGACCCACCCAACCTGACCTCCTCTCAACACTGCGTTTTGTCGCTCTTTATATATGCTTCCTGGTTCACGATTACATGGAATATGCCAATTACGTAGATTATGTACGAATTTTGTGGGATATATATGACTTTCACTGCATTACTTTTTACTTTTACAGCTACAGACTTAGTATGAGAACAGCCTGTTCTTTGCTGTGCCATACTAACTTTAAATTTTTTACCAATGTTGTACGAGGACATAACAAAGATGCATGGTGTACCAGATAGCTGCTGGTGCAAAACGGTGGAGCTACAGAGGAAGTGATGCTTTATGTTTATAATGAACTGTGACAATGCAAACAGTATTGGTACCATTATACAGACGTTTTTTTAATGAATGATTGCAATGTGCAACCACCCGGAAGCACACACCTTATCTAAGTCTGTCAAAAGTGCAACAGACAGCAATTTCGTACCCCCTTACCAGGACGCCGCCCATTGTTCCAAGCAATAAAGTCATAAAGGGCTTTAATTCAGTGCCATCACCCAGCAGTATAGAGTAAAGACTACACCATAAATGCTCCACATCACAGTAGGCGCCTTGGGTCAAACAGCTGGTAGCGTAATGTTCATAGAGGACCACTAGGTTGAGCGAGACTCACTGTCGAGCACCACTTCATTAAGCATGACTTCATGGTCTGTATCAGATCAGTTTCACTAACATGTGGCTTCTCCTGTTGGACTAATGAAGTCAGTCTTGTGCAGTCAAATGATGTGCACGCGCCAGTGATTTAAAAGAGTAAAAGAGTAGAAAGCACAATTGAAATCATTAATGGCAGAAAGCACTACAAAAGAGCATGCTGTGTCCTTCATGGCCACAGAACAAGTGATGGAAATGCAGTTTTTTTAAAGATTAGCTTACTAGAAGTTTTATTGAAGTTCAACAATGAGACCAAGTCGGGCTCATGTGGCCTTTCACTCTGGAAGAGCCTCTCTTCTCCCCTTCTAACTTCTGATTCATCTCATTCATCCCATCACTGCGTGTGAGCCGGTTTTCTATAACGCCTCTTCCCATTAATAAACTGACCCTTGTTCTCATTTTCTGTTTTGCTCATCTCATAGGCAAAGGAGAAATCTCAGACCCTCCTCTTGAGAGTATCATATTCATGTTTCTCTCCTCTGGATGAATCTCTAGTTTTATCCTAAATGTCAAAATCATACTTTTATGTCTTTCGAGATGGTCACAACATCAGATTCAGTTATCATGGTGCCCTAAATTCCTGCCTAACTTTTCAGCATTACTACACCCTGAAGCCCAAACTTGTGTTTCTCCCCACCAAAACTGTATTAAGTTTTAGTATTTACAGATATTATTAAAACATGCTTGTATTTTTTTAACACCCTTCCAGTTCCTGTTTTCATTCCTCTTTATTGAAATAGGTACTTTTTCCTATCCAGAATGTCTAAAACCAGAAACTTCTGCAGAGCAGTGTGTGTTAGGACAAACATTTCAATGTGTCTATAAAGAAACGTGCAAAGCTCCCAAACTGAATTAATTTGCAGCTTGTGCAAGTCACCGTTTTGAGACAATGGTTCCATCATAGACAGATTGCCATATTCAAAGCCTTCAGCTTCCCTGTTTCCCTGATTTTCAGCAACAGGAGGCTCAGACACCTGCTGGTGCTGTCCAACCCAAGAAGTCGTGGGATAGAAATAGAAATATGTATATATATATTATGGGCTTTATGATCACATTCAACTTGTGCTTTTCTTTGTACAAGAAAAATAAGAATGTATGAAGAAAGAAAATAGAAGAAAGAAATGGCCAGGCAAAGAGAGAGCACACAACAAAGAGAGTGGAGTGTCCATCATGACAGGTTTGAATGGGAGACAGAAAGATAGTAAAACAGAAACAGGGACAAGCTAAGGTAAGGACTGGAAGAAAGAGGAATGGAGAGTGACATTTAGAGAGATGGAAAAAAGCAATAAGAGAGAAAGTGTTGATGCAGATGGAAAGAGAAAGAAGTAAAAGAGAGGCAAGAGAGGATAAAAGACAAAAAGACACCAAAAGCAATAGAGAGGCAGAAGAACACAGAGAGAGAATGAGTCTGCCTGCTCTCTTGTCTCTTTAAGCTGAGATATCTCAATATTGACACAACTATAGCTGCACACAGTATAGTCTCCTTGGCCGGAGTCAGGAGGATACAAGCGCAGCCTGCATCCACACTTAAAAGCTCCAACACCTCATTGATGTTTCCATCCCCCCCAAGGATCGACATCAGGACAAAGCTTTAAGTCCTGCTCTTCTTCAAACTGAATATCAAAACTTATTTCTTATGTGGTCTGAATATTAGATCAGCTATATGTTCTTTACCTCTCCTTCTTAGAGGCAACCAAAGTCACAGAAAGATGTGTGTCATGTTTTCATTCTTAACTTTCAGTTGCAAAAATCTGACTTTCTACACTCCAGCATTTGGAGAATGAACTGCAATGTTAAAAAGGGGGTGACGTGTTCTCAAGTTTAAACAAAGGATACTCAAGTATATTAAAGTATACCCAGTAGGGTAGTCATTAAAGCAGTCATATTTCTACAATAGAAACACTTTATTCTTCGTTCTGCAGGAATGCAATCAAATGTTTCCGTATTCTCACGAGCCTTCATCCCCATGGTGCAACTAAATAAATAAATGTGTTATTGTCAATCTATTTTGTGCAGACTTATTAGTATCGATCAAACAGTGCTACCAGCGGCTGATTTCCTTCACTTCCTCCCTACTCCCACCTCGCTTCTCCCCTTTGACTGGTCAGTGCATCACCTCTAATCCAATGGCTTCATTAAATGATAAAGAATGGCTTTAATGAGCACCTCTGTACATTCCTAGAGAGGTGAGAAAGAAAGAAAGAAAGAAAGAAAAGAAAAAAGAAAGAGGAATAAGGAAGATATAATGATGGGGTCAGAGGGAGCAAAAATACGAGAGTGACAGCTTTTATGAGATAGCAAACGGAAGCAACATTTAATGGTATACAAATCATATTCCACTCATTCAAATATATGTTCACCATTAATTAAACAGATGGCTATTAATACTTTCTAAGGACAGAAATGTTCAGTATCAGACTAAGTTGTACGTATGGTCATAAAACTGTCCCCGTTCTCAACGGCGCCGGTTTAATTTGCGTCCGAGCGTCGAGCTCATAAAGGTCTGCCGACGTCAATCCACGCTTCATGTCCCCCTAGCCAGACCATGAAATACCCCAATAGTCTGGATCTAAAGTGATAACACACTCATTAATATAAATCCAATTCTCATTGTCAATACTAATTAGTAAAGTTTGACAGAAGTGTTACGGGGCTTCAAACTTAAGGCAATAAGGGAAAGCATCCCTGTGGTTCAAAGGGTCCTAAGTCTGTTGAACTGGGTATGTTGCCAAAGTATATATACAGTAGATGTATACTATATACCGTATATAGTATATATCTGTATTTTATACTACTGCATACTCAAAGGTCTTTTGACAGAGCTAACACTCCAATGTGCACTCCCCGAGAGTCGGAAGAAGAAAAAAGATTGGAAACCATACCCAGCTGTTTTGAATAAAATTGAAACCTATCTGTTATGTAAGACAGATGTGAGATGGAGAACTGACTGTGTAGACTAACTGGTGAAGTGGATTATGATCCAAAACCCTCTAATAACCAGAGTAAGGGGACACACAAGTGGCAGTGGCAGGAGGACAAAAAAAAAGAATAATAAAAACAGTGTGGGAAGCCAGTGAGGGATCATGTCCTTATTACTCCACTGGGCTTGTGAATAGAGGTATGTGGAACTACAGAGGGCACACGGCTGTCTCCTCAGGCTAATAGTAGGTTTAGCAGCCCATATATGGAGCCCATATGTGGAGCATTTGGTAAATTGAGAGGAAATTGAACCTGGTGGCCCTTGAGTTGTTGTGGGAGTTGTGATATTATTGCCGAGAAACCTCTCGGAGCTCTCTCCGGGCTCCTTAGAAATTTATGAAGGACATCAGAGGCAGTTCCATTCCTGACAATAAACCAAGTGAGTGACAACAGGAAAGAGCTCGAGGCAAACACATCTGGTAACACTCGGAGATTATTCTCTGTAGTCCAGTTCTGGCGTGGATTGGTCCAAGGAGGCAGTTTAGTTTTGGCTTGAAGAGTCGAAAGTGGACATGGCGTAAGTGGGCATTTACAGGGAAATTTGGGAGGGAGATGTTTGGGGAATTTGTTGCAAGGAAATGGAAATAAACGTGTCATCTGCATAAAACACAAACTTAATTAGAGAATGACATAAAACCAAGTGTAATACGTGTAGTTCACCAGCTATTCAACCTGGTGGCCCTTCTGTTCCATTGTCCTATGTACAGTGACTTGAGGAACCATCTGTTTGAAAAAGTTCAATTGAGGAACCCAGATCTGTTTTGGTTGTCTAATTTTTTTTTTTTTTTTTAAATTTTTGTCTGTATTTTGAGTTTGCTCTTTAATGAGGAGAATTTTGCTTTGGCAAAAGATGTATAGAAAATGCATGGAAATTAAGACAAAGAACACTGTATCCTCATAATAACAGCTTTTTGTTAGGGAAATTGAATGTTCTGACATCTTCTCACATGGTCATGTGGCCATCTTGGTTGTTGTTGTTGTCCAGTGTCACCACATGGTGCAGGACACTCAAATAAACAAATCAATCAATCAAAAAAATATTCAAAAATAAGTGTTACATTTTCTTTGAGCTTCAAGTCTGTCACATCCCTTCAGTTTTTTTTGTACAAATGCTTTAAGCACAACCCAATTATTTTGCCAAGCTTGGTTTTAGAAAACCAAGCTACAAAATAATTTGGATTCAAGGATCAGCTTTTGTTGCTTGATCATATCAGTTTTCCTCTTTGGAAAACTCTAAATTCTTATGTTGTTTTTCCTTTTAGATTCAAACTGCCCAATTAATGGTGAAGGGATGGCCATCATTGACACGCTCAATAGCTGCAATATATGTGTGAATGCACTGTGTGCCCTCTCGTCGCTCTGATCCTCTGCTGCTCTGAGATGCCCACTTAGAGCCTTTCAGCCTGAAGGACCTTCACATGAAGTTTGTTGCTGTCAGTTGATGCACCAACAAACAAGCCTGCTGCACCAACAGTTCCCACGCGAACACAACACGCAATGCATTCCCATGTGGGAACCGCTCTCTCTTACACGTGTCATTCTTCCTCCATCTCCCTCTTTCCCTTTCTTTGTTGGGGGGGTAGGAGTGATGGGAAGGTCTTGAAAGATCAGGCAGGATATAAAAGGACAAACGGTGCTCATCAATTAAACATTCCCCACAGTCAAATGAGATTCAGTGACGATGGGCAGGGAAACGCAAGGGTGCGCTTGGTTCGCTGGATGACAGAGCAGCTGGCCTGAGGTAACTCCCGTGGTCCGCCATGTTTGCGTGCAAACTTCCACTTAGTGTTCATGTTCACAGCAGTGTAAACGCACAGGCCGAGGCAGGGCCTCCGCATGTGTGTCAGCGTGCGGGCCGGCGCCAGTGTTTGTTAGGCTGTGTGCATGCCGTGGCTCATATTTTATTGACGTACACTCCTCAGAGGGCGGCTAAAGCTGGCACTGTGTGTGCCTTCGGAGAGCTGTGTGTTTTGGCTGAGGGGAACTGTAGCAATCACACACAGATAAAAACATCACAATACAGAGAACAAGGATACCTCAACACAGGAACAGAGGGGGAGAAGAAGGGCTAGGGAAGAAGTGGCGAGGGTGCACGCACGCATAGGCACGCTCTCGCACACACGGATGCTGGATCTGCAAGCCTATGGGTGGATGCGTGATTTTACAGGGATGCTGTTATGGAAAGATGTACAGAGTATAGACGTACACATGGACAGAATCAGGGAAGCGAACGCACATGTAGTTACCCATAGTGCAGGGCATCTTCCCTTTAAGGAGATGCAAGTGCACAGACACTTTTTATTTATGAGCATGAACACAATAAATAACATTAATGACCATACACACTATGTATGGCTTGCCTGACTTATATAAATCCTTTGGTTGCATGCATGGAAATTTAAATCACCTCCTCTCCTCTCTTCTCTTCTCCTCTCCTCTCCTCTCCTCTCACATCTGTGATAGCAGCTGGGTGCAGATTCTCTCCTGAAATAGCTGCCTCATATAATCACACCTAATAGCATTATACTTCACACTATTTACATACTGGCGGAATAAATTATCCTCCTCCCATCCTCTCTCCTACACCTGTGCTCGCTACCTCCTTCTCTCGATTCTGCACCTCACTCACATCTACTTCTGTCAATCCTACCTGACTTCTTCCTTTATTAATCACCACTCTCTCTCTCTCTCTCTCTCTCTCTCTCTCTCTCTTTCACTCTTTGTCTCTTTCATCACTATATGAGCAACCAAACAAAAAGGAATGGGAGGAAATATGAATTAATGAGATTAGATCAGTCCACCCACTCATTAACGTTCGCTGTCTCCTCCTCATTTTAGACACAACTGCCTGCATGCATGCTCTCAAATGAACACACACAGTATTGTTGAGAGATCTGCCTCTCTCAGCAGAGATATATAGCCGTCATCAGCAAGACGCAACCTATAGGTTACCGGGGGTTACAGGACTGGAGGTGTGTGTGTGTCTGTTGGTGTGTATATGTGTGCACATGTCCTTGTCACTTTGGCTTACTTACTGGATCGCAGAGGTGCTATTGATGGTTCTAAAGACACACACATGCACACACACACACACACACACACACACACACACACATGTTTGCTTAGGTCGATTTTGGGTACATTACATTGACTTACCACAATTTCCTGGAGACTTAACCCTAACAAATTATTGTGTAACCCTAACCCTAACCTTAACCAATGACCCAAAAAATCTGCTTTTTCCCCAAATAGGGAAACAGCTTTTGTCCCCAAAAAAAGCAGTCCCCGATTAACTGGTCTTTAGCCTGTGTCCCCAAATGTAGCCTAAGTCAGAATCACACACACACACACACACACACACAGGAATTGAGATAATTTCATAACAGATCCATTAACCAGTAGACAAACTCTTAACTTTTAAAGAAAAATTAGGGAATTTTTTGGATGCTCAAAAAGACCATCAGAAACGTTCCCAAATATTTGATGGAAGAACACTAAAGATCTTCTAATGGCTTCATACTCTGTGTTGACATAGTTTTGATATATTATTTGTGCTTTCTTTGTGAATATTTAATGCTGACAAGCCTGAATATTTAAACAACAAAGGTAGCGGTGAGGTGATTTAAAGCAGCTTTGTGGCTTGGTTTTTGATGACAATTTTATTCCTTTAATAAAAGGTGGGTACTTTGTGTAGATAGATAAATGCGAACAGTTTCAAACCCATTCTGAAAGTATATGGCAACATTATTAGCAAATTTTATCTCACAAATTTTTTTTAAGTGTTTTCTTTCATGTCATTGGAAGCATCCATAGAATAACTGATGGCACAGTATGTGACAGATACAAAGGAAATGACTTACTCTCACTACAGACTTTAATTCAGCTATTGTATGTTGAGTTTCTATAGAACTGCGCTAACCAGTAATTACATATTAATTTGTATTTGATTAGAAAAATAACAGTCGTTTCAGCAATTGGCCCAAAGAGCCACAAGTTTTACGTTCAAGTGACAAAGCTTTCTAGCAGCTGTAGAAATTATTAAGTCAGGTGACTGTGAATGAGAGATTGAGATAGACAAAGTTTGCATAGGGAGGCGGTTGAGCCATTGATGGTTTTATAACTTGAACAAATGTTTAGTGTTATAACCATGATGATTAAGCTCTGCTACCCTTAATGAAGTAGTCATTTAAACCCAAAACATGACGTTTTTCTAAACTTAACCAAGTTGTTTGGGCGCCTAAACCTTACCAAAACCTAACCACATTGTCGTCAGATCATAAAGCATAAATATGGTATGGAAGTGCTGTAACTTAAGTACAGAAGTTAAGTGATAAATAAGTCAATGTCTGGGTTAAAATAACTACTGTACGGAAGTGCCGTAACTTAAGTACAGAAGTTAAGTGACAAATATGTCAACATCTGGGTTAAAATAACTACTGTACGGAAGTGCCGTTACTTAAAGTTACATGACAAATAAATCAACGTTTACTTCTGGTTTCACACGGGGTACCAACAGTGGTCTCCTATGTGAAAGTCTAGTGTTTTTATCACCCACCCGTCCACCCCGACCTCCTCCTTAATTGATTTTGAGGGTTATATACAAATTACAGTGTATTACTTTCAGTATAGCTACGAACGGTGTATGAGAACAGCCTGAACGGTGTGGGTAAAACATAACTTCTTCTAAAGAATGTTAAAAAATGATATCCTTGAAAAAAATGCAATAGTGTTATATAAGAATGAAATGTTTGATCTTATGTCTGTGTCATCTGGAATCTTAAGGATGTAAGGACTCATTACAATCAGTTGAGGGCACATTTTGGAGTGCAATCATCTGGCAGCTGTCTGTAGAAGCAGCACTAAAACAAGACTGTCATTAAGTAAAAATAGACAGCACGATCGTAAACAGAATAACCGAGCACAAAAGTGACAAGATATCTCCATGTTCTTCTTGAACATTGTTGTAAAAACGACTCTCATTTCAAATGTTCAGTGTTTGCTCATTTTCACACGAGAACGCAAGACAGATGCAGAGGAGATTCATTATGAGAACCTCAACAATAGCAGCCGTTGTAGCGAAGCAGCGAGGGCCAGCTCTGCTGTCAAATTATCTGCTATGATAAATAATATCTTCATTCATCATAATAATCGCCCGCTACCACCTGAGACAAACAGGGCAGCTGGTAGGCCAGACATGCGCCAGCCTGACCAATAGGAGATATCTATACTGGAAAGACCAGGGAGCAGCCAATCCTCAACTGTAATTATTCTCAATAGAAGTCGCATCTCTCAGCACCACGACCTGACCTCCATCCTGACACTGTGTGTGTGTGTGTGTGTGTGTGTGTCATTGTGCCGGTGCGCAATAGGGGGAGAAGGAGCGTGTAACACTGGAGAGTTACAGCACAAGAGATGGATTTGGAAGATGACGTGAATGAATGAGGCATGAATGGGGGTCCCAGGGTGTGAGGGAGACATGACACCTCATTATTCAGTTCTGGCTGTGTGTGTGTGTGTGTGTGTGTGTGTTTATGTTGGGATGGAGGGCAGGGGGTTCAGGGATGCCAGATGTCTCATGAATTCAACAGAAACACACAAGCACACCCACGGACCAACATGTTTGTTCACATACTGATCTTCTTCATGATTCCTAAATGTCGTTGCATGGTTTGCATGACGCTCACAGCTGCTCAGTTTGGCATCACACACCTCAGTTTTCGGCCTATATGGAAACATTTTGAAAAACAAGCCTCTTACATGTGCAGTATATATTGTATTGGTATGCGTTTTGGAATTGCATGTCATCAACCATATCTCAATTGAAAAGAAACCTTGCATTTTTGGCTTGTTTACTGCTAAGATTAGAATTAAATGCGTTGTTGACTCAAATTTATTACACCGCATGATAATAAAACCTGTTATGCTTGCCTAGACAGGTGTGAAACCATCTGGGTTTGTCAGAAAATATAAGCTTTACATCAGTTAGCAAGCACGGACGCTCAGAATCTCAATAGCATTCATGCTACTTCCAAGCTGAATTACAGCGAAAGGACAGGGGTTGGTCATTTTAAGTGGGAATTTCGTCAATTTATATTCCACATTCCTCGGCTCATTTGCAGTATGGATTAGATTGAGTCTAGACTGTCTTGCTGATGTGCACTTACATGACCGCATAAGCAGTGACTACAAAGACGCATTCTGAACAATTCGATTTGCATGGTGCTCCGTCTGACGTGGAGTGTCATTAAATGAAAAGACCTCAAGTTGCAGTGAGGATACAGACATTTACTGGCAGTACCATGTTTAATAACTGTTTCAAATCAAATCAAGTCAAATTAAATATTAAATGAAATGAATACGTACAAGAGAGAAATACACACACCAGAACAAAACAAATATTTAGGGACCTACGAGGACCACAAGACATATTCGAACTAACATAAACTAATAGAGAAAAACTAATAGAGAAATGGAAAAACGCTTCCTTTCTTTTTGTCCAATACAAAGACACTGGATCTCAGACAGTCTGGGGTGTTTGCACGCATATCAATACACTGGGCTAATCAATAATTGACTTAAGTTACACCACTTCCTGGCCACTTTGACACCACTTGACCTTTTGTCTCAGCTTTGTTCTACTTTTAGATTAATAAAGACAGCTTTTGCACACCCAAGAGATGTCAGAGTGACCGGTGTGAAGAAGCCAGATACATCACAAAAAAAGAACTTTATTGAAAATCTATAGGGTACGCTGAGTTCCAAAAGCTAGTGATATTTTGAATTGGGTAAATCCTGAAACGGAGGCAGAGAAGACTCAGTTTGTAAGTGAGATGGGGCATCAGATTTCAGCCCAGTTTGTGGGTCTGAAAACTGAAAATGACAATTTTTACATGGGAGACTGCTGTTCACTTCCAGTTTCTGTCTGACAGTCGATGATGGTTTCTTTCAACCATGGCGATGATCGTCGAACATTAACCAATTCGTTATTATTAAAACCATGAGGACAAAGGTCCCCTTGCTGTAATGAAGACATAATCCAAACCTAAACCACAGTGTTTCCCAGTGTTACCACAACTGTTGTTTTTGGCATGAATACTTATACACAGAATGCAAATATTACATGCCAAAAAAGTGGCATAATTGTTTTCGCAACAAGGTTGATTTTTATGAGCTTTTGCATTGCAAATAAAGGCCAACCACATTTTGGGGAAGGGGTTCAGTCGTGCCTATATATATGCACATGGAGGATCCATAGTTCAAACCGAGACGGCAAACTTTATCATGCCTTTTTAACCTTGACAAAGACAGTGCAGACCAGATCCATTCCTTCCGTTCTTACCTTTCACAACAAAAGCCCTAGACATGTAATATTTGCAGGCGATACTCACATTTTTGTGTTGTTTATTCATCATGCCCCCAGTGTGTAAATGCCTTAACACTAACCAAGTTGTTTTTGTGCGTATACCTAACCAAACCTGACATTGTTTTCATCATTTTGTTGTTTAATTTGGAGGACTTGTTAGCTTTCTCAGTTGTCTGTTGTTGTTTGCAGCTCCATGTCCAAGAGCTCGTTATTGCCTCAGCTTGCATTAAACGGAATACTTCACCCATCTTCAATCTTATTTTTTTTTATATTGGTCACCAGTGTTGGGCACCAAGGCATTACAGTAATGTGATTACTTTTCAGGAGTTTGATGTTCAGTGGAGAGACTGGTCTGGGATGTAATAGCTAGGCACAGGGGCTGCAGATGGACTCCCAGTAACTCCCAGTAAGTAGCTAACTACTACTTCAAACCAGGAGCAGCATTATCAGTGAACAGTGTGCAAGCTAAAGTAAATGTAGATTTAAAAAACCCAAAAAACTCATCTTTCAAAAACTGCTCAGTCAACACAATTTCCACCTCCAGAGATGGAAAATGGAAAAAATCAAACTTTGGTGTACATGTACTTAATTGTCCCCGCCTAGTTTGTCTTGTATAACTGAAGTTCATACTTGAACTGATGCAAATTCTTGAAATATTTGCACTTGACCCTATGTTTTTTAAAAAAAATGACAGAAGCATTTAAACTGTTAGACATTAGTAGACTCTCTTAACACACACCTGACCTAAACTGATATAAATCTAGCGTTACCTAAGGAAATAGGGGGTCTGGTGATGAAATATACTGCAACTCATGCAGGTCCTGTGATCTGTTTCCAGTCGGGCGGACCAGAGCACCTACGAGCAAAGCAGTTGGCCCAACTTGATCCATTATTTATTAGTCAGCAGCTCAATCAATGCCGGATCAATTAAAGGTTCTGTTTTTACAGTATAACAGTCAGTCGGACCAAGCTGGTAAATATACCCCAGAGAGAGATCAAGGAAAGGGTTTGATGGATGGAAAGTGGCAAGGGAGAAACTGAGACACCATAGACGAAGGATATTCTACATTTTCTTGGCATTTCTTTTTGCCAAGAAACTCTTTGCTGTCATGAGTCACAAGGATAAATGTTTAAGTCCTTAAGCTTAACACACGCATACTTAGACACAAATGTATATGCATGTAATCAAACGTGCATGCAGATCATTTAAAATAAATAGAGTAACACACACTTTTAAGTATTTTTTCCTGTCTGAAAGAGAGCAAATTGTATGAAGTGTGTAGTGTTTCATTGCCCTCTGCAGGCTAATAAAAACAACACATAGAAAGAAAATGTGAAACTTTTAAATCAACAACAAATAGATCACATAATGTAATATATAGGGTAGGGTTTATAGGCATTATAAGCATTGTGATACTACATATTATCTTTATTTTTCATTAGAGATCTTCATTCAAGTAAGGGATGACTCTCTGAGGAGTGATCAAAGACCTGCACACACACACACACACACACGTTCCTGTCCCTTTATTCCTCTCCGAGTCACATCAGCTTGCCAGCTTTGTCTGCTAACACATCTCACCGTATGCCCCGCCATCTGGGGACGTTTTCTCCTCCCTTTGTTTCATCCTTCTGTTCTCCCTGCCTCTCTATCTGCTTTTTTTTTTTTAGTTTCATCCCCTAACTTCCTCCGTTTTTCTACCCTCCTTCCCTCATTTCCTGTCATCTGAGAGTGTGAACTGTGAATTTCCTCCACAGTGTGTTGTGCTAGGTCTCAGGTGAGTGCCGTCTCCTTCTGTGTGGCTTGGCAATTGCCTACAAGCTCCCCCCCCCTCCTCTTTTCTTTGTAAAGCCCTCCGCCTCTCTCCAGGAAAATGTTAATTGCTTCTGGACACTGATCAGTGTTCATTAAATAGGCCTGTATTTACCGTAGCAGATGCTCATTCATAGTGTAGCAATTGTTGGCGGTTTTCCGTTGCTCGTTCTTTGTTGTTAGCGTTATCTATGGAAGGCTGAAGAGGCCACACATGTAATTACTCATTTATTGTTGTCTTCTTGCAATTAAGTCACCAAATATGTATTATTCTAATACAATCATTTCTATCTCAAGCTTTTTATGTCAAGATAATGAAATAATGCAAACTGGTTTGTTGCGTTGAAAAATTATGTTATAATCAAAAGAAAATAAAGTTTGGATTGTGGACTATCTTGATGAAAAAGGTGTTCACCTCCATCTTCTGTGCATCGAAATACATGGCAACATCTTGTTATTGTACAAGGAACGTATAAAACCTGAAAGGGCATCTGTAGCTGTGTTACTTAACACACATATTTTCACCTCAAATATTTATGATTATCACCAACAACAGCAATGAAAAGTTTTAAATGTATGACAAATGAATGGATTTTTGTGCTACTATCCATAACATCAAATTAAGAGTGTGCATAATTGATGTTATGCTTCATCTCGGGCCTTTTGTCTCTGCACACAATGCCATCATCCCACTATGACCAGAGAGGCGTTTCCTAGACGACAGCAAAGAGTTGGGTAATGATGACAGATGATGTCACATTGTGGTGTGGTTGTCAGGGTGATGAGTGAAACCTTCTAATGAGGGCTATTGCAAGTGTACAGATCAAAATATTGTGGATGGCACCAAACAATTTGTAAATACTGGCCTTGGAAAAAAAAGATGCTGTATCAGTATAGACTCGCAAATACTGACAATAAAATTATTGTAACAAAGATGTGACTTATGTTGCTTTCAAACTGGAACCAACATGGCGACTGGTTTGGAAATTCTCTTCTCTTATATCATGAAAATGGTTCATGAAATTTTGTTTCTGAAAACATTCTATTCAAGAAATAAGCTGAATCTGTCTGTATTTTGGATCAACAAAGGTTAGTTTAAAAGTTTCTCGGGAGTTTCCAGAGGCGGCGAGTCATGCCGGATGCCCTGGATTTGCATAAAGTAGTTTAGACCTCAACTTTATGCAAATGAGGAGTGGCCAACGTGACGCCCTGTCTCTCGAATTGTGCCACCACGCTACTAGAATGCGTTGCATGGCCGCTTACATAGACAATGAATGGGAAGCGTGGAAAGTACAGAGGCTGTGGACACGTACCATAAGGCAACAGAACTACTTCCTTAGGTTTAGACAATAAACATCATGGTTGGGCTTAACATGACTACGAAATTGAAACAAAATAAAACAAAATAAGGCAACAAAACAATTTCCTTAGGTTAAGGCAACAAAACTACTTGGTTAGGTTTAGGCAATACAACTACTTCCTCAGGCTTACAGTAGACAACAAAACTACTTCCTTAGGATTAGGCAATAAACATCTTGGTTGGCCTTAACATGACTACAAAATTGGAACAAAACAAAACAAAATAACGCAACAAAACAATTTCCTTAGGTTAAGGCAACAAACCTACTTGGTTAGGTTTAGTAAAAACATCATAGTTTGGCTTAAAATTATTACATTTGTTATGTTATTAAGCTACAGAAGTAAATTAAAATAAGTAAACGTTGAGTTTTAGCTTCACACCGGACAGAAACAGCAGACAAACGTAATCTGTGAAAAAATATGTTTCCCTCGAAACATAATTCAAAATGCAGTTTCGTTGTATGGGAACATAATTTCTAGGATACAGGGCTGATGGTAGGATGTGCATTGTTCCCATTGATTTCACAACTTGTAATCTGCGTTTACTTGTTTGCTGTGCAGAAAAGTACTTTGGGTTAATAAGGCTACCGTAAGATCACAATCAGAAGAGATTTAAATAACTAACTAAGTGTTAGCCCGTTCTCATTCCCAGGGCGCCAAATACTGATGCTTTGTCATAATGCCATAAAGTAACCAAAACTATGAGAGTCTGGAGGCCTGGCCAAAAAGAACAAAAGGATGGAGGAAATCTGGGCCAGCCACACCGGGGGCCGAAGGACCCCGACCTGACCTCCTAAACTATCAAACCAGGGAATAAAGTTAACTACAAACAAAGCCTGAAAATCTGAACTACCAGACCTCCATCCCCAAAAGAAGTTAACACAAAAACAAGGAGCAAAAGGAAAATCACACCACAGACAGAAGGCTGCTTGATCTGAAGGAGAGAGCTCCTTCTCCTCCAGCCAGCCTCACTTCAATATGGGGGCAGGGCCGACCACTAATCATAGATCAGGAACACCTGAGAGCAGGGAGAAAAGAGGGAGAAGAGCACAAGAAAGTCAAAGGTGTGGGGGTTGGCAACGCTGTGATGCTGAAGGAGAAGAAACTGAGCTATTCCGGTACGATGTGGATGTCAGCTTCGGTGGTCTCAGTTCAGCCCAGTTTAACCCCTGTATACAACCAACACAGTCTCACAGCAGTTTGTGAAATAGTCACGGAATTTAATCTTTGTTATTTGTGTACATAGACACAAATTTCCCTTTTTTTCGTGACGCTCAGCATGACCTTCAACAATGTATTTTTCTGGCGTTTCCCTACGAATGTCCAGCAACACGTGATGCACGTGTAAATTTCCGCTCTAGTCTTTTCAAAATCAAACTACATAGTTAGGTTTAGGAAGAGATTGACTTGGTTAGGTTTAGGCAACGAAACCACTTAGGTAGGTTTAGGAAAAGATCGCGGTTTGGGTTAAAGTAACACCGGAAGTGGTGTAACTCAAGTATGGGAGTTACATGGCAAAAACTACTTAGTTAGATTCAGGAAAAAGATCTCTGGAAGTGCCATAAATTAAGTACAGAAGTTATGTGACAAATATATCAACGCTGACTTCTGGTCTCACACAGGACATGAACGAGCAGTCTCCTGGGCTAAAGTCTTGTGTTTTTTGACCCACCCATCCACCTCGACCTCCCTTCCCTTCACCGCTCTTTATACTTCCTGGTTTACGATTAATGGATTAGATAAGAATTGATTTTGTGCTGACAATCATGAAAAAATTGGGAAATTCGTGTCTATGTACACGAATCAATACATTCAATTTTGTGATTATTTCATGAACTGCTGTGCGACTGGGCTGGTACAACAGTTCCACTACAGTCAGTCAGTGGTCAATGCCCACAAATCATTCACAAAAAAAAAAAAAATGTCCGTACAACACATTAAGATCACCGACAATATATCACATCCTAGCAAAGAAGCGGAGAATTACACATGTGAAACTAAACTCAACTCCGATGAAGAAAACTTTGTTCATCCGCTGTTAATGATATTCTGCAAAGATTTTCCTTCATTTCTGGGTCAACTCCATTAAGCGTTCAGACTGAAGGGCTCATCAAGTGATGATGAGAACATGGTCTGATTAGTGTATTCATGTCCAGGTAGAATATATTACATTAGAGTGGTATCTGGTTCTGAGTGACCCCAGTAGTCATTACTGTCCTCATACCCAAAGGGTTGGATTTCTCTTTCTGTGCCTCTCTTCCCATTCTTTCAACCACTGTACCATCCCCAACTCCCAATCACATTGTCCATCAGTAAAGGCATAATTATCTTCGAACCCCTCAGGATTGTCGGACGGATGAACAGGTAGGAACATATCATATCCTAGGTATATTAATAGGTAGATAATATAACAAGTTTTCTCCATTTATCATGCATTCCAGTCTCCAGAGCTCATATGTCTCAGTCCCATATCCCATGTCTCCAGGCTCAAGATGAAATGCCCTGTTTCCTTTTTTCTCCTTCTTCCGACACGATGGTGAGATTATCAATGTTGTAGAGCAGAAAGACAGATGCACATCTAAATGTATAGATTCCTATAATTCTCAATTCTGCAATATGGCTGTGGGTGTAAAGCACTCAGTTAATTGAGCAATAATTGGCCGGTTTAATCATACACACACACACACACACACACACACACACACACACACAGACGGAAATACTGGCTCATATGACATTCATCCAGATGGAGCTCTTCACTGGGCCTTTTAACTGTCACTTGAAACCATAAACACATGGACACACACACACACACACACACATCATTAATGCACGGTCAGAGTTAAATATCTCAGACCACAATGACCATTTTCCATTCAAATGTATTGGGAGTCCATGCGACTTTTATTTACAAGTGTTGGTTAATTACCGTTTGAATATCTCTTAACCGAGCTGTAAAACTGGCACCGCTAATAGCTAAAACTAGCAATACACATTTGTTAAACCATTATGAGATTACAGAAAATAGATATGCCTGCACATTTATGTAAAGTTAAGTATTGGAGACATTGTTAGAGACCATAATGTGTTTTAATTTGCAATGAGGTGTCAATGGGTTATGATTAGTGGTCGAACAATATGTGTTTTTCAATGGCCGATGCCGAAGCTGATGGCCAATATACAGTATAATGCTGATATCATGTTGTTGTTTATTTTCGCATCCGTTTAAAACTAGGGATGTCAATCTATTAAAATATTTAATCACGATTAATCTCATGATTCCATTACAAGTGAAAACATTTAAGTGTATCGTGTTTGGCCATTAAGATGCAATCACTGTGTTAACACCAATTCAAAATGGCATGCACACATTAGAAGAGCCATGTTAAGATGTCATATAGTTACCTACATCGTTGTTTGTTAGTGATCTGCCAGATGGACACATACAGTAGCTTCTAATGTATTGTTTGGGGATTGCGAATTCTGATTTTGGTAATAGACTTTACAGAGCAGGATGAGGTGAAGCCAGTGGAAAGATCGTCCAACAGTGCAAAATCCCTTTCAAATATTATAAAAATGACTTTCGCTTAATCTTTGGCCACAATGTTTTATTCATAGAACATTTTTAGGAGATTTAAATATAATTGAATCAGTTAATAACCACTACAAGACACCATATACCATAGTAACAGATCTCCTGAGAAGAACACAGTGCTGATCATTGTCCATGACAGTTATTGAGAAGATCAGCCACTGACCTGCTTTTAACCATAAAATACTAATTAGATCCAATAATTAGCCCAGTCCAGTGAGATTCATGGCAATGAAATGGTCTGTCTAGAGTGTTGGATATATGTGTCATATATGTCTCATTTTAGTGCTACACTGAGGTCATTTTCTTATATTAAAGGCTAATTACTACGAGGCAGGATAGACAAGTCAAACTGATTAACAGTATAACACAATACAATATAATATAATTAATTCATAGGTTAGCTTTATACTCTTAAAATTGAAATACAGAAATGGCCATGCCGCAATTCTTCATACACCCTTCCCCTTTAATTGGATGACTGCCCATGTGTGAATGGAGCTAATATGGCCAAAGAGGGTGTTTGGCAATGGAAATGGTTAACACCAAAGCTTTTTCTTCATTCCCAGTAAAATGTCTACTTTTCAAAAAGATAAATATATTGTACACTGAAGTCAGAACAGGGACTAAACAAGGCAAAATGTGACATAAGACAACACACTAGACTAGAATTGTGGTCATTTTGCTCATATGAGGTTTTTTAAGGACAGCAGTAAATTTCATTTGGAGTCGAGAGACAGTCTGGTGCTGTGTACTATTGTACAACTATAGGGTCTCCGCTTGAGGTAGAAGAAGAAGTTGCCTGAGGGGTCGTTAAAGGATATGCAACTAGCTCCCCCTCCTGGTAAGAAGCCTCATGTGCCTGTGTTAATTCCATTCCAGCTGTATTGTAACCCCTTGAGTTGGTACCATGTGGATTTATTTGACATGGGATATTACGTGCTTCTGATTGTTGTTATACCTGTAAGGAATGCTCTAATAGCAATATACTCTGTTAGTCTTTGAAAAGCTGATATTGATTGTAATTATCTTTTCATTTTTATTTATCCAGAAGAATATGAGTGATGATATACTAGATAGACTCTTCAATAACCTGATTCATATTTACACACATTCACAGCTGGGAGTTGCTATCCTAGTCTGGTCAGTTCATGCATTTTTTTAAATTGCATTTATGATTCTGCTTTGGTGTCAGGAAGTTTTACATGATCAGTAATGTAGGTTATGTCTACTTGTGTCAAACATATTAAAGTATTGATACATATCAATACTAAATATTAGAAATGGCTTCAATACTCATTTTTGATACACAGTATCGATACATGGGTATCAGCTGCGCTTTCTGCTCTCTCTTTTCTCCGACAGCGATTCGACAAACACAACGCTATTTATCTTTTAATAAAAATACAATTTTATGCCCTCAATGTTTTGTACATTTTACACTGTGGTATCAAAAATGGTATCGGATATTGATATGTTTCAAGGTATTGTATCGAAGTTAGAAATTCCTGTATCGTGACAAAACTTATGTCTACCAATGTATGATCAAACCTGTTTTTATCTTCAAAATAGGTATACTTGTAAACCTAACATGACACAACATATTGTTGACAGCCAAGCTTTAACCCTAGTTTGTCAAAGTGCATCAAAGCACATAAGTGGTTCTAACAAACACAATGCATGTGACACTGTAATGTAACTCAAAAGGTATAACTAAACTCCTGTTCCTGTTTGGGGTGACAGGTAGATCCATATCCATATCTTTGTGGCACTGACTGGCCTTTGACACGTTTTCATATTTTTTTTTCAAAACAAATGCGACAATAAAAACATATAGTACTTTACCAACAGCTGTTGATATGTATCTGGTCACCTCCATGTTTGTGGTGTAAATATGTGGACTGTATTGTCCCCATGCGAAGTATCCAGTCCTTTAATTCCTTGGTAAAACACTTTTATAACTCTTGATTCAAGTCATTCCTTCTGAAGAGCACTCTCTATCATTTTGGTTGAAGTATCCCTCTAAGCACTTGTCCTTAATTACACTGCAGCCTCCTCTGGTGAGAAACATTGATGTCTTTTAAGTGGCCCTGCTGCCAAGCTTAAAAAGGTATTACTGAATAAATTCAGTTCATGTCAAAGTATTATGACACTAATTAATTTTTCCCCAATTATGCATTAGTGGAAACTGGATTTGTTTTCAGCCGGCCTTGCTGTCACTATAATGGATGCATTCTTTTAAGACATGTTTATTTCTTTATTCTGTTTTACAAATCAGGGCCTCAGGGATTTTTTTTTGTTAACTTTTTACTGATAAGGAGAATTCAGTATATACACACTATATATCTAATTTGCAGAAGACTAAATTAAGTCTCCAGAGAATATGATGTGATAAATTGCTTCTAAGCTGCTCCTGCACTTACAGTGCCAGACGTTTCCAGAAGATCTACTGGTCCAGTTGGCCCGTCTTCAAAAACATCTCTCCCCTTTCTTTGTTCAAAGTTCACAATAAAACAATATAACCTCAGCAAAACTGTTAAAATATGTAGGAGACGTTGAAAAGCTCCATGCGAATGTTCAAAAAATAACCTGCAAAACTGAATCAGATTTGGATGGAATTATTTAGATTAAAAAATAGATTTTCCTGAAACCTCCTGGCAGGGTTCAAGCCAGACTCAGAATAAAAAGGAGGTCCATTCAGGACCAGTATCGTAGACATGCTACCACATAAAGAACATGTCAAGGTTCAAGGTTCTTTGCTGAACAATTTTTGTGAATGTAACAATGTAAGTTAACCTATGAGTCTTTCTTCCTAGTCACATCCTCCAGTTCTTCCTAGGGGTTTCCAAGGCGATCCCAAGCCAAACAGAACATGTAATCCTATGTCCTATCCTATGTAATCCTTAGTGTGTTCTGGCCTGGAATACCTGCAAGTAGGCATCTAGGAGGCACCTGAATCAGATGCCAAAACCTCCTCAACAATCTCCTCCATCATGTGCACCCCCATGACCCTCTGTTATCGGGCTCCTGTTATAGGGTCACCCAAGACAAATTGGTCCAAGGCAAGAGGTTAGAAGTTAAAAGCAATACCAGAACCCTTGAATCTGTGACTTCTGGAAAAAAAAAGCTACTTTACCCAGAATAGGTACTCTGGGGCCTTCTAGAGCCAAGCATGAGAGGTAGGGGTTTGCTGGTTAATGCCTGGTGATGGGGCCTATACTCACGGAGCGCGGTTGGATTCAACTTGAAGGGACAATATGGAGCCCACCACTTACAAGGCCATAGACGCAAGGATTGGATGCAATGCCAATTAGGTGGCGGGCGAAGGCAGGGGCATTGGCGTGCTGACCCTAGGCTATGAAAACTGGCGTCAAAATGAAACCATTTAATATGGGTTCCAGATGAATCCATCTTGTTTGAAGCTCTAACTTTAAGGTTCTGCCAACAGCCAAAAGTGACAAATAACCTTAACCTTACTCTTGATAGCCTCTCTAAGAATACTAAACCTAAAAGAAGGACACCCTGTTACTGGCATTTGTCTATGTGAGATCTATGTGAGATCAGAATTATCGAATACCCAGACGATCAAAGGTTTTTTGTTTTTTTCCTATATCTCTTTTCCATTATGACAGCTCTGCATCCACCCATCATTCATCCGAAATGTAATTTATCCATCAACCTATTGTCTACCTATACGTCTATTGTCTAACCACCTTTAAAACACACACACAGACTCAATGCAACAGCTGTATCCACCACTAGATGTCAGACCCAGCCAGTCTATTAGCTATGCAGGGCAGACCAAACATTGGCCTGGTTTCCATCGGGGACTTCAAGGACTAACCCAGGCTGAGTCATTTTTTCATGACACCCAATTCCCCTCAGGAAATCAATTCACTGCTTCCATCCTATTTGGAATGTGTCTATGTTCATTTCTCATTGTAACTGTGGTGGCCTGGCACAAAAGACACGTTTGGTTTTAATTTGCACAACATGTGCAAAGGCAAATTGACATTTGCATGAAGAGGGGAGCTCAGGTGGGATTAAATCTTGAGGGTTTCACAGAGATTATGTCAGTCAGTCATACGGTATAGCATGTGTGGAGTGGACGTGTGGAGAATGTGAACCAGAAGCACTACAAAGAAAGGAAGGAAGGAAAGAAAAAAGGAAGGAGAGGTGATAAAAAATAATTAGAATGGAGAGAGATGTGGAAAAAGAGATGAAAGAAAGAGAAACAGATAAAGGAAATATAATAATTTATAACTATTTTGGACGCAAAACATTGAGAACAACAATGAGTGATAATGCAGTTTATGGGGGGAAATATCATATTATTATTATAGCAGGGTTCTTGCAGGGAATCACAAGAAATGGTTTATGCTGTCTTTAATTTTTGAACCAGAATGATGTAACTTAACCTCATTTTTTTATGTTTTTTTTCCCCCCCAAACAAGTTTGTCTGATCAAAACCAGACCTTTAATCCAAAAAAAAAAAAAAACCAACAGTCTGTAATAGCACTACTACTGAGGATGTTGGTATTTTTCTGAACGATGTAGTTTCTTCTCAATTTGAAAGGGGGAAAAGGTTTTGAACATTGCAGCTGGTTCACTTTGTAAAATGTCAATATGCAAGTTGAACAAATCATTTTCTCTTTAGCAAAACTTTAAAACAGCTCAGTTCGACCTGAACTGAACTGAAGGGTCATCCTGTCACTGGATGTTCCTGTTAGAGCTCTGCTTTAATTAGCAAGCTTAAATGTGACTTTTTATATTCAGGTCTGCTTGATACTGTAGGAATATATGCTGCAGTTGGCAGCAATATCTAAAAGGCCCCGCAGAATTGCTTTGATAAGCCCTTTTTTGGCTGCTCTGCTAAACCTAATGGAAAATTCTGGATCTATTGTCCATCACTTTTGCATACATTTCCCTGTAATTCAGCACAAATTACCTATAATAGGTACAGTATCTTTGGACATATTGGGATTTGGACCAGAATTCCAAAACATTTCTGTGGGACATTTGTAGATCCCCAGCTACAAGCTCAGACACACATACACACACACACACACACACACACACACACAGGTACCTCAGCGCAACAGTTTCTTCAGTGACAAGTCAATTCTCATCAGTCACCAGCTGCTAATGGCTGCAGAAGCCAAACTGCTCCCCGCAAAGTCAGCGTAACAACTGTTTACACAGATGGCAGCAGGTTAATATAATGCAACCCTTATGCTTTAAGATACGCAGTATTTATTCTGTGTTTCAAATCATTAATCTCCAAAATGGCATGTATCAGTTTTAGAAAATCGGACTTGAAATATAAGTACTGTATCTAAAAAACAAGATCTCTAAAATTATTATATTGGCAAATTAAGGTATATCATTTTTTTTTATTCATTTTAATTGATGCCATCGATCATAGCGTAAGAGAGGTTGTCATTTTCTGTAAACTGTAGATATCTCATTTTGGATTAAAATGTGTTTTCTATTTAATCTCATGCTGTCTTGCTCTGTTTTCGCTGCCTCTCTCACTTTCTGTCTGTCTCAGGTCTTACAGGTCAAGGAGAAGTTATGTCCTGTGATGCAGAAAACTGTATGACATTACTCATTATATCACAGGAATCAATTATTCTCAAGCTGTGTGTTCTGTATTTAATCAATCAAAGCTGACATGTTACATCACCAATCAGTAGGTTTCAAAGCATTTTCTACTCAGCTCTCTTGCATCACAAATCTGCGTTGTGTGTGTGCGCTTCCCAAGGCTCGTCTTTTGGGGTTTTCACTGATTTTCAATGATTGAAATGAAAAACCCCTTACAAAAAAACAAAAACAAACAAAAACAAAACTGAGAAAATTATATTTTCACCTTAATTGCATATTCCCATGTACCCAAAAATGCATTGTATGTTTATTGTGGCAAGATGACACTGACACTGACTTAACAGTTAATGAACAACCTGAGATGTCTTGCCGATCTCTTTATGGCTAAAACCAGACAGCTGTTTTCTTCAAACCTGCAAACAGTTCATTGATCTTCTCTGTACTCAGTTGTCCTTGCAAGTTCTTTTATTTTCCACCATGATGAGTATGCCGAATGTTATTTTCTTTGAGCACTGAAAGGTGCTGTGAACACACCAAGCACACTGGCTCCCCATTTACCTCTGTGAAGAAATAAGAACTGGTCCATTTTTCTTGCAAAACCCAACACTCTGTCATACTATGTGTCCACTTTTCCTCTCTTTGACAAAGATATTTTCCACCGGTGGCTCCTGCATGAACAGTAGCCTATATGCTTGGCAGTGTTGTGTCATGTAGCCTGTACGTAAGCATGTGGGATCTATAATAGCGTATCCAGCATAGGGCCCGCTACCCTTATTAGGACAATTGACAAATAGGAATAGTGCATTTTATTGAAAAATTGGAATTAATGACTTCTCTGCAATTTTCATACCGGATTGGACGCTTCGGCGGGCCGGTTCTGGCCCTCAGGACATATGTTTGACACCCCTGAACTATAGCTTAACGCTTATTGCATGCATCACTCCAGAAGTGCCTCCCTCACAGTGAAGCTGCAGAGTTCACACACCCTTAAAACTGTGCACAACACTCAGGAGATTCCTGAATGTAGGCGTACAGCTTATGTTAACAAGTAGGCTAATAAGACAAAGCATGCATAGCATTTCTCCACCTTTGGTAGAGGCTAACCGCCTCCACACACCACCAAGCCCAGCACCAAGCTAACAGGTCCCTGACCAGCCAACGCTCAACGCACTGCACAGATGAAATTATTATCAACAGCAGAATACATACACTAGGATAAGTAACTAATGCAATTACTGAATTTCACATTTTAATCCCTTTTATTACTCGTTATTATAAAAACGCAATCACATTACCGTTACTTTAATGCATTACTACGATAGTTACACTGTACATTTACTGTACGACTTGTTTTTCAGCTATATCTGAAATGCAATTTTCAACTTGTTTTAATAATGTAAACAACACTGATGACTTCACATATCCTATTCATATGACAAAAAAATTAAAAATATATCACAAAAAATATCTTTAATATATCTACAATACACAGTATTGTGTTCACAAATCCAATCACATGCCTACATGAGTAAACATATGCATATGTCAGTAAGAGTTCAAACTAGGGCTGAGAATCAATTAAAATGCATAACCGCGATTAATTGCATGATTGTCCATAGTTATCGCAATTAATCACAAATTAGTTGCACATTTTTATCTGTTCAAAATATACCTTAAAAGGGAGATTTGTTAAGTATCTAATTTGCATTTAGCATAAAAAAATTGCTCAAATCATAACATGGCAAGCTGCAGCCCAACAGGCAACAACAGCTGTCAGTGTGTCAGTGTGCTGACTTGACTATGACTTGCCCCAAACTGCATGTGATTATCATAAAGTTGGAATGTCTGTAAAGGGGAGACTCGTAGACACCCATAGAACCCATTTCCATTCACATATCTTGAGGTCAGAGGTCAAGTGACCCTTTTGAAAATGGCCATGCCAAAATTTAGCGTAACCTTGGAGCGTTATTTAACCTCCTTTGCAACAAGCTAGTATGACATGGTTGGTACCAATGGATTCCTTAAGCTTTCTAGTTTCAAATGATGCAAGTATCTTCACTCCAGCATGCTATAACCCCCTGAAAGATTGAATAGCAGCCAGGTCTTTAAGAGGTTAATTAAAAATTGCAAGTTGCGTTAATGCATTAAAGGAATTAGTGGCATTAGAATGAATTTGCACAAATTATTATCGTGTTAACTTTGACAGCCCTACTTCAAACAAATCTTACAAGTGCAAAGTCTCCCCAGCAAGAGAAGAAGAGAAATAAGGAGGGCAAGCTTTCAGAAGGTAATAGAGACTGAGATGTTAACCCTGTGACAACTAACAAACCTTGAAGTGAACACACTTTATTTGAGTTTGATCAGTGACTCAGAAGAACATTAGGAATACCACACACAGAGTGAACGCATGTGCTCAAACGCCTCACACTGAATGAACACAGAGAGGAACGAAAGATTACTGCGTAACCAAGCTCGACTTCCTCTATTAGTCAAACACCGTGGATTAAAGAAATATTTCAACAGAATCCCAAACTGCGAATCAAAGCTTTTCCTGAGACAAAGTCGACTTCATCAGCATGTACCACACATGCAGCAGTGTTCAGGGGGGGCAGACAGCGAGCTGAACTTAGTGTTACAAAGAGCTGTAATGAATATTTACAGAGATAGAGAGAGTAACAGAGGGAATCAGATGCGAAGGGAAGTAGATAGAAAGAGCTGAAATGGCTCATGCTCGTACACCCGCACTCCTCCAATACAAATACTCGTATGCATGCGCAGAGTTTTTAGCGACTCCCACTAATCATATTTCTGTTGACATATTAATATTTAAACAGTGCTCCGCTCCTGTCTCAACACTCACCGAGCGCGTCTCGACATGGAGAAAATGTCAGCTGAGTTAACGTTTTCAATATCTCGCATTTCAGAACATTGAAAACGCAGCACAAGTGTCTCACTGAGATGATGACACCTCCTGTGGTGAGGATTAACTCCAACCCAGCGGAATATGAAACAGATATTGTTATGGCGTGTGTGTGTGTGTGTGTGTGTGTGAGAGAGAGTTTATTATGCCTTCAAAAGAATATGTATGTGCACGTGTTTATGTGTGTTTGCCCAGTTGACTGCCCATACATAAATACAATAGTGTTTATGTGCACATTTGTGTTCAGCTTGATTATGCCGTTATGTTTGTTTTTTTCTGTCTGCTTTCATCAATGACAGCGTGCGTATGATAACACAAATTGTGGGGATTGAGCGTTTGAACAGGCAGACATATTTTCCAGTTTACATTTCTGCCAGGCCAGAGGCCAGTTGTTTATTTTTGCTGCTGCTGGGATTTAATCCCCCTGTTCTCCGAGACAGCAGCACTGTCCTCTCTCTTTATCTGCAAACCCCTTCTCTTTGTCTGTTTGTTTATATGTTATTATTTTTATATTTTTACTCCTTGTATTTCCAGATACAGTGAGCTGTCCAGGTATCTGAATATATTTATATATGTGTTCACACAACACGTTCTTATCCCATCTCGTCACATACTGCCTCTTTGGTGTCACTTTAGGTTTCGGCAACAAAACCCCTTAATTAGGTTTAGGAAAATGTTTAGGCTTAAAACTAACACGTATCTAAAGTGAAAATTAAACTGAATGTTGTGAACACGGGACACTGATGAACAGCGGATTGTCACGTGAAAGTGAAACTTAATGCAGAGGACACAAACAGCGGTCGCCTGAATGAAAGCCCTGTGTTTGTTGGACCCATCCACTTCCCATCCCTCCTGCCTGGTGTGTGTTTTTTCGCTCTTTAAGCTACGTCACCACAGTCACTCCCGGCGCACTTTCTCAGAGCATTTACTGCTGCTGTTGCGGATCTATTTCGGTGCGTTTCATACCGGCGCTGTGGGAGCCTTGTGCAGCGGTATCAAACGCAGACGGCCGTGACACAGCGTTGGTATTTGATGTCCTGGGAATGAGAACGGGCTGCTTCACCGAAGGTGTGATTAAATGCTTGACAAAAAAAATAAGTCTAGGTCCACTTAATTACACTTACTAGCCTTTTCAGGAGCTTTCAACTAAATGTCCCAGTCTTCATCAGCCTATACAGTATGCTTAATTGTCATGGAAATACAGTAGCTCAGATGTCATCACCAGGCCAAACAACACATTATCTCGTAGAGTTTACTGTTGCTGCAGATGGGTTTACATCATAGTTAATGGAACGCCTGGTGCGTTTGATACCGGTGCTATGGATGCCTTGTGCGGCGGTATCACACGCCGACATCTGTGACAGAGCCTCGGTATTTGACACCCTGGGAATGAGAACTGGCTGATGGGATAGACACGGTTAGATGGTCCTTGTCCACATTACACCTCTACCATTATTTGTACTCTGAGGCATATTTCGAATTTTAGTCTCAACCTCTCTCAATTAAAAGAGGAGGAAAAAGGCTGAGATTCTTTAAATAGCTGCCTGTGTTGTTACATACAAACTGAATCAGTGCAGTAAATGTTTTCATTTTATTTTGATGGGAAATTTGTCTGCAAAGCAAACATTGGGAAGTAGCCCACGTCTGTCATATTTTAGCATGCGTCTTGTGAAGCTTTGCCAACAGCAATAAAATAATAAATTTCATCTCTCATGCTCATTGAAATGAATGTATTTTAATAAATTAAGTAAGGAAAAAAAACATAAATGAGACTATTTAATTTTTTTTTTTAAAAATGTGACATTTCCCTGTACCAGCAGCAGTCTGCAGGGGCTCAGGTGTTTCAATCTGTCTCCAGGCTATTTGATCATGTTTCACAGTGACGACTGTGCTTCCCCTAATATGTGGCAGGCAGTGCATGTGAGAGTGATGTTTAACAAAAATCAGCGTGTGTTCAGGACTGAACGTCTAAAGACATGTTTAAGTTTCCAGTCAGGAACTCCAGTCAGCAGTGGAGGATTTTGACAATGAGCAGAGATAGCACAACACACACTGTGTGTTTAACGTATATGTATCACATACCTTTTTACAGTTATTCCTCCCCTTAGTTTACTTGCACTTTAATCATTTGACTAGAATCACAATAAACACAAATTAAACATTTCCCTTCCTCTTCACCAATTTGCTATTTTTCAATTTGCATTTGTTTATTTATCATGAACAGTGCCAATTATTCAACATTAATAAAAATGTAAATGTGCCCGAGTTAGCAAAGATTGACTCATTTTCATCTGCAGTCCTTTGTCAGAATGTTAAAATGGCGCTTGCTGCAAAGATGAGGCATCTGGCATTTTAATTAGTTCGACATATCACACTAACAAGACCACAGCCACACCACAGTCCAACTTCAAAAGGACAGTTAAGGTGAATTTCTAACAAATCCTCACACAGAAATGACTAAATCAGTAATTTTTTTAGTGCAGTAAGCAATTTCACCTTTCCAAAAACAACGATTTTTCTGGCCTAAAACTCCACAATGAAATGTAATGTAAAGCACCTTTGCTACTGGACAGAGAAACACTAACACCCACTAACATCTGGCTTTTGCCTTTAGTAAGAAAGGTTACAATCAGCATTCATTCCCGGGACAAATGTCTCTGCAGTAGTGACGGGTATTTATCGACTCCAGCTCCGATCGACAGTGTTGAAAATATGACACCACATCGAAGTGAATATATAATACATAACATCGACAGGGATAATTGGACAATTATTATAATTTATTAATGAAAATATACAATTAATATGCTCTCCTCAAAGCCACCAGACTACAGTCAGACAACAGTAATTTTATCGAGCTGATCATCGAAACACACTTCATTAAAACTCAACTGAGACACAATACAACTCAAAATCATCTTTCTTAGTCTTTCCACTGTTACAACAATCACCAACTCTGGTTTCGTCAAAATAAACCCCTAATTCACAGAGTTATGTGTCAAAAGAAACAGCTGTTATATGCGCTCCTCAAAGCTACCAGACTCCATTGACAAAAACAGTAATTTAACCTCGCTGGTCATTGTAAAACATAGTTCATTAAAACTCAACAGAAACAAAATAAAACCATCAAAACCATCTTGGTTAGTCTTTCCGCTGTTCCAACAATCACCAACTCTGGTTTGCTCGAAATAAACCCTTAAAGGATAACTTTGGTATTTTTCAACCTGGACCCTATTTTGCTGTGTTTTTATGTCTAAGGGACTAATGGAGACGACACTTTTTGAAATTGGTCCAGTATTGAGGGAGCATGTTGTAGCCGCCAGCAGCTAAACAAGCTGTAATGTAATCATTTGGGACAACCTGGCACCGTCAGTTTACGTCCACTAAAAGTGAAAGGTAAGAAGACGGTTTCATTTCTCTATAGGGTCTTTTCCATAATGTTGTCAGACACTTATAATAACAATCTGAGCCCGTCAGTGGCAAAGACAAGCACTGCCCCGAGTGATTACATTACAGCTTGTTTAGCGGCTGGTTGGCTGCAGCATACTCCCTCAATCCTGGACCAATTTCAAATAGTGCTGGGAAAAACATGGGGAAATAGGGTCCAGGTTGAAAAATACCATAGTTATCCTTTAATTCATAAAGTTACATGTGAAAAGAAACAGCCATTATATGAGTTCCTCAAAGCTACCAGACTCCATTGACAGAAACAGCGATTTTACTTTGCTGATCACTGTAAAACACAATTCAGTATATAAAGTAATAATAAAAAGTAACCACCGTGACATATGCACTATTTACTAACACTGTTTTCTGCCATATTTGTGACATTGAATGTGACACATCAGAAAAAATAAAGGCAGAAAGGAAACCTTGTCTACTGGCAATGGGAAAGGAGTCTATCGCCTATTTTTAGCGGGTTTTCCCATGCCTGCATTTACGCGTTAATTTGGGGTTTGAAAAGGGTATTAGCTACCACACATTCATTCAGACATTAACTCAACTACCAACACTTAACACCTCATCTGTCTCTCTTTGTTTCTCCGTCATTCTCTGTGTACTTCACTCCTACTTTTACTTAACTTCTGTCTGAAAATGCCTCTGCGTCTCGTTCCTGTTTTGTTTGACTCTTTTTCTTTGTTTCTCTGTTTGTGTCTCCGTCAGTTTCGTTCTGTCTCTGATGATTTTCCTGCCTCTCATTCTTTGTGACTCTCTCTCTCTCTCTCTCTCTCTGTGCTTCAGTGCCTTTTTGAAGTTGTTTGTGATGAGAGATGTTTCATCCATTCCCTCCCCCTCCCCCGCCCCACCATGTTCTCTCAATCTTATTTTTTTTTCCCCCATTACATAACATGTTTCAGTCTGATGTGCTGTCACAATAAATCTCCCTGATGACCCTTAAGATGTGTTCACACCGACATTGAACAGTTTCTGAACTCTTTACTGTTTCCTCCTTTTGATCAGTTCGTTAGACCAACTGAGAATAAGGCTATTTGAACTGCGGTGGGACCAAAGAACGACACTGAAAACGTTGCAAGAGAAATATCAAAACCACATCAAAGCGCTTTGTTAGAAATGAGACTATATTGTGAGTCAGCTATAGGAAAGCCACTCCAAAACTCAAGCATGTATGGAGTTTTTCAAATAGCGGTAAGGAAGGGGTTGAATGATTGTAATTAAGGATTTTTGCACGAGCCATGCCTGAAAAGGAAGTCACATGAGTATAGCGATCAGACAGACTATTATGTTTATGTGAAAACTTTGGCATGAATTCTTCTTTGATGTTGATGTTAATATTCGTGAAAAATGGAATCATATTTGCACTGAGGGTAAAGCTCTGCCTGACCACAGTTCTCTAAGGGCATACTGTATAGATGTAGAACAACTACTTCAGATGAACTAGAGAGCATTTCATCATGTAATAGCACCAACACGCCGAAAAGAAAAAAAAAATGCGTCCGTCTTTTAAAAATACTTTCCTATTTGGTGCCTTTCCAACTCGTTCTCATTCCAACTCATCACATACTGGCACTTTGTCACGCTCCTTGGCGTCACTTTGGGTTTAGGCATCAAACCCATTTTGTTAGGTTTAGGAAAAAATAACATGATTGAGCTTAAAACTTCTACGTTTGTAAAGTGAAAATGAAACTGAACATTGTGAACACGGGACACAAATGAACAGGTGATTGTAACGTGAAAGTGGAACTTAACACACGGGACGTGAACAGCGGTCTAAAGGGCACCTTGTGCGGTGGTAAAGCACGCCAACAGGTGTGACAAATCCTGGGTATTTGATGCCCTGGGAATGCGAATGGGGTGGCAGTTCAAACCAACGTTGGTGTGTTTGTCGGCTTGGTTCGGTTCCTTTGGGCTGGTGTGAAAGCTGTCAATCAAACTCAGAAGCAGACCAAACAATCAAGATTGAGATCACCTGAAAGGCGGGTGTCAGTCAAGCAGCAACCTCCAGAGCTGAAAAATGAAGCCAACGCAGAAGTGCCAAAAACTGCAGTTCCTTAAATGGCCACTCGAGGCTGGCTCCAAAAACGAGGCAATCCCCATTGAACCCCCAGTGTTAAAATGGCTGGTTTTTGGCCGTTTCCTACTAAAAAGTAAGTGAAATGTAAGTTTCCTGTAGAAGACGCCTCTTTTTTTGTCCTGTTCCACCTCTCTGTCCTTGCATATGAGATGCATTCCCGACTAATAATGCTCTCATTCAGTTATTTATTTGCTGTTTGTGACACCAGAGAATATACAAAAACTACAGGTGTGA
>CAKAOH010034094.1:0-16925 GCA_916701665.1 Sebastiscus tertius
CGGGGGGGGGGGGGGGGGCGGAGAAGAGGAAAAAATTGGCGCTTTCCCGCTCTTTCAGCGGTGGGTAGATTGCCCTTCACAGTCTAATGAGTTCTGAAGGAGTTGAGCATAAAATGGAGGGAGAGACATTCACAGGCCAGCAGGCTGACTCATAAATAACACACCTGAGAGCAGAAGAGGAAGGAGGAGAGGAGGAGGAGAGGAGGAGGGAGGGACGGGTGGGCAGAGATAGGAAACCTTTAAAAGTAGTGGAACATCAATGCACACAAAAGCAAAGGAAGATTGCAAAAAGAGAGGGGAAGAAAAACACTCAACAAATGGAGAGAAAGAGAGAAACAGTCTTTTTTTTGGACAAATGCACACAAAAAGTACCAACAGTGTATGATGGAGGGACAGAGAGAAATGTATGGAGAGTGGATTTAGCTACAAAATACTGGTGGACACCATATTTTGCTTTTATTATGTATAAAAAAAACACGTAGCAAAGATGTTGGTGATTTTAAAGCTGCATTAATTGTTTGTTTTGTTTTTTTGGCCACTAGGGGGCTTAATTCGGTACTTAGTTATGTTTAGGAATAGATCAACCTGATTAGGTTTAGGCAACAAAACAACTTAGATAGCTTGAGGAAAAGATGGCGGTTTGGGTTAAAATAACTCCGGATAGCTGTAACTTAAGTACGGAAGTTACGTCACAAATGAATCAACTTTGACTTCTAGTTTCACACGGGACACGAACACCGGTCTCCTGGACGAAACTCCTGTGCTTTTCGACCCATCCATCCATCCTGACCTCTTCCCTACACAGAGTCCGCCACTCTTTTTACATCCTGGTGCACATATACATGGATTACATGTAAAATGATTTTGTGCTGACCATCAGGACGAGATTTCTGCGTCAGAAGTGTTCTGGTTTTCTGTTTGTAGTCTGAGTAGTACTGCCCAATCACGTTGAAGCAGGCTTTTGTTGATTACAGGTGAACAGTCCATGTTGAGATGGACAAAATGCAATCTGGTTACCTAACGGCTATCGTCTGACGATGATTTAGCTTTTTATCAGCAGGTAAACTGGCTAATTATGAAAGAATCCGGTCAGTGTCACACATCAAGTTGCTCATTGGACTGAAAACAATGAGCAGCGCACGGAAGAGGAAGTCTTGGCCCGAATATCCGCTGTCCCAGACATATAGTCCCTTGCCCCCAGAGGCTTATTCGCCATCAGACCGATAGCCGATAGGTTCAGAGATTGTGGCTAACATGACATGTGGGGTCAGGTTTCTGTCCACCTGAGGAATGGAAATCCAATATTTGCTCTTCAATTAGCTTGAGTTTGTTTCTCATTATCTCCTGAGGGAAATGTCTAGCTAAATGCCGCAATATGTTCACCAGCTAGTTGCGAGCTGTTTCTATCTGTCTGTCATTGCTGGTGATGCTACAGTGAGTTCTTGCACTGAAAACAGCTGATTGTGGCTGCTGGAAACAGGTTTGATGACAGTCACTGAAACATACAGCAGCAGTTCTGTAAATCCAAAACAATATGCTGAAAGAGGCTTAAAAAAAAGTACCATAGAGCTGCAGAATTTGGTGACAATTCGACCCCTTTCATTTTCAATTTGAGTTGACTCATACTTACATTTGACAAACCCAAAAATGCACAAGGGTTACACTGACACAGAGACAGTTCTGTCTATTCCCTTGACATATTTGAGTTACAATGTTCTGACTTCACACCATGTTGATATTCAGGTAGCTGTGATAATGTGGAGGCAGGCAGAAAGATTGAAGGATCAATATGAATGCACACCTACTTTGATAGTTGCATTCAAATGGAAAAAAAAAAAACCTATGCGCATACAGAGGAGAGAATGAGGAACAGGGGAGCGGTGGTATTTCCATAAGTAGTTTGTCTACATGGATGCACACAAATGCATGTTCTTATGCATGAACATAAAGGGGGCGAGAGAGAGAGACAGACAGATAGACAGAGGTAGAGCCTGGAAATGGCCCTGCATATGCTGACTAGTTTACATATAGCCAGAAGGACCGAGAGTCACTGAGGCAGAGAGAGCAGCAGACAGCAGGACAGACTGAGGAGGAACGTGGTGCTGCATACAAACACTCAGCAAGGGGAGCTGAGGATGCACAGAAAGAAGAGACTGGTTTCATTTTGAAAGTGGGCAGATAAGCTTTAAAGTCCAACTGAAATTGCTTTATTTATTTTTGCTACAGCTTACATATCTGATCTGTTATAACTTGTCCTGTGCTCTCCATTGAGAAACACATCTCTTTTGTTATTTCTGCATTAATTTGACAGGAATGTCGTCTCTGAGTATCTGTCTACGTAGATGGAGACCTTCTTTTGATACAGCCAATGAAACTTTGCATGACGTCAACGTTCTATCATAGACAGAGAAAACGACTGCTATATGTTGCTGTTTCTATGTAGCTTTAAACAACAACCTACATTAGCTTTATTACTAGTCTCCGTCTTATCTAACCAACGTGATCTCATAGGAAGGCGAATAAATAGCACTACATTTTACGGGAATTCTTTGTGTCATGATAACACATTTTAGGCTTTTTGTGTGTCATTTAACACAACGTTACCCTGAAATGGTCATGTTTGTGTTTAGGCAACAAAAGTACAATAACCGCCGCAGTTAGTTTTAAAACATCATGGTTGGGCTTAAAATAAGTCCATAAACTAAGTTGAATATGTACGTAAACAACGTAACACATGACACTGATGTATCATGAACACCAATCTCCTGGTTGAAAGCCCTGTGTTTGTTGGACCCATCCACCTCCCCTCCCCTCCCACCATCAGCAGCCTCTCTCACTTCTTATTTAACGTCACTAGCTCTGAGCGTAGCATCTTCACGTGGATGCATTTACATTGCAGTTGATACAGAGACTGCATGGCTTGAAATGGCACGCCAAAAGCAAGAATGAGTTTGTTGCTGCACGCAAAATTACTTACAAATTGCTGTGTCACTCAAACGCAATTTGGTGAGATTGAGACTGGGCTGTTTTAACAAACAAACATGAAGACACGTCTTGCGATGCACCTTAGCTCGTTGAACAACCAAACAAACATTTATTGGGGAAAAGTGCACTGCTGAGATCCGTTTGCTGGCTAGATTGCTAATTAACAGCTCAGCTGCAGCACATTAAAAAGCATGCAAACACATTTGCAGATGTCACTTCGGTCTGGTTAGATGCTGTGCGGTCCTAACTCTTCATTACCACTAACTACACGCTGTCTACCCATAACGTGTAGGCCACAGCTCAAGTTGACTTTATCTCTCGTCCCCTGCCGGTGCTCAGCCTGTCAATCAAATTGACGCCCCTCCAGCCGCTAAGACGTAAAGGAGCCTTTCTGATATTTTTTTCTTCCTTTTTAATGATAAAAACTCCTAACAATACATTCAAATAAACACGTTGACATTATTTTTGAAAAGGGATGATTAATATGATTTCAGTTGGACGTTAACTATATACAGGAGTTTTAGATAAACTTCTTTCTGCTTTGTTATCTAGTGTATTCTACCTTCCCCTCAATCTCTTTGCAAGCACACAGCTTCCTAAAGGGGATAACTGCCCTGGGTTAGCTAAGGTTGAGAGCTGAAGGACTTTCCTATTGAATATGTGCGTGTGTGGGTATAAATACGATGCTTATGACGTACACATAATGCACATTTCCATATACTCAATGTTTCAGAGTCTGATCAGCAAGCTGCTGTTTGACGTACAGTGCAGCCGGTACTTTCAGCACAGCTTGTGTTTCAAACGCCTGTCACTTTGTTTTCTCCTTAAACACTTTCACAGTCACAGCGCTGTTAACAAACCAATTAACTGGATCCAATCAATTTTCCATTCAGAGCGTTTTGTTTTGATCGACTTGACAGTATACATTCACTAAACTTGTTTGTGTGCTTGTCGAACCTTGAGAAAAGCATGTGTATATATATATATATTATTGTCTGTAAACACAGAATTAAATTAGCGTTAAATCATTATAGTTTTCCATGATTTGTCTGCCGTACCTGTCGTATCAAATAATGACATTTTGTGTTTTAATTTCAATCGTTTTTTTCAATGAAATTGGAGTTTCTGTAAGTGGTGCTCTCTTCCTTGTCGGGCTATCCAACCTGTCTCTTAGAAATTATGTGTATATACTACTATACTACTAATTTGCAAAAGCAAATATGTTTTGAGAGGAACGTAATCAGCCCAGATTTATGTTTTCGGCGAGGTAAGGTGGCTGTGGACGGAAGCAGCAGAAAAAATTTATTTTAGCCACTCAAAATCAATATCGGTTAAAGTGTACGCTATATTTAGAATATTTTCACCACTTTACCTCGCCATCAGACAGCCCTTTACCTCGCCATCAGACAGCCCTTTACCTCGCCATCAGACAGCCCTTTACCTCGCCATCAGACAGCCCTTTCTGACGGGGAACTGAAGCCGTTATATCGCTGCCTTCAAAGCCACCAGACTCCATTCACAAAATCAGTAATTTTCCCTCCCAGAACACGGGAGTTGCTCGTCTACCGCTGCATCGATCGGTTAGTTTGTTTGTGTTATTGTGTGACTTTCTGATCTGACTTTCTGATCATCTAAGTTACTGTATGTAACGTTAATATACTGACCATAAGTATGTATTGTTACTGTATAAACCTACGTCAGGTCACGTGAGAAAAAGTTTTAGAAGAGCTTGGGAAAATAGCATTTTGAAACTAAAACACATGTCGTATGTCAACCAGAATTTGAATATTCAGATTTGAATACTAATACTAACCTAAAAAAAATTATGATAATAACGGACCCACCCTTTCATTTTTTTGGGGGGGGAAAATTCTTTTTGTTCCTTTTTTTCAAACATAGCATAACAAACATAACAAAACATAACACCAGCGCCGTAATACAAAAAAATATATCTTACATTTAACATTTAATATGAACATACGTATATACACACATACACATCACTTCCCACTCCCACACCGAGACAGATCCAGCCTGCCTCCCACCCCGAGAGGTAAAGCTACAGAAAAAAATAAAATATAAATATGTTTAAAAATAATGTAATTAATTAGTTAAAATTAGTTAAAGGTAATAAGTACTACAATAATATAATTCATGGTAGTAAGATAGAAACCTTAAATAAATAAATTAATTAATGAATTAATTAAATGTACAAAGAAAAAAAAACAGAACAATAACAGCGTAATAATAATTAGTAATAAAGTAAATACCATAGAAAGGTTAGGTTATGTAGATTACTAAATAAGGACCCACCTTTTAAAAACAACATCTGAATGCTCTGAAACAGATTTTGTGCCATTTAAGAATATATAGGCAAAAAGGTGTCAGGACATAAAAATCCCAAGGCATGTTTACCACCCATCAACAAGTGTCTCTTATCTAGACAGAGGAGAAGGTGGTGCATAGCCAGTACTCTACATATAGTGTGAGTTAATAAGGCGACACACTGATGACTCATTGGATCTCACTCAAGCATTAAGTGATGCATACACATCAGTTTTTTAGAGTTAGAATGATGACCAATTAAAAGGCAGCTTGGGGAAACCAATGCAGCTGAAATACTACTTTCACATGCAGATATTTCACTTTCTGCAAAAGAACTCAATTTGAACTTTGATTTTTTATTCAGTTCATATTTTTCGACCCATCTATGATGATGAGAATATCTGAAATAGCGACTGCAGTCTCGTTAAACTAGTCAGCTGTTCTGTTTGTTCGATACTTGTGTTTTTACATCAAAGGAGCGTATTCTGTTTAACATGCACGTTTTACACATCAAATAGGACGTAGTATATTCTGTCTGCTGCTGTTGTGACAAACAAGAGGCGCCGAGATGCAATCAACCGTGACAGGAATTGATTTAGATGTTTTCACCACGCAAATATAAAACTATGACAAGAATACATAAACCGTCCTGTTATGTACACATCTTATTATCAGTGACGGTCTTTGGTTTACGCGTATTGAAAGCTGGAGATATGTATGACACAAATAGCATCACATCTTGTGTATATATGGTACTTGTCAATTGGATATCTTAGAAACTCCTCAACAAAAGCACAAAAGTGAATATTATGTAATGAAATACATAAATTATGTATAACTCAGACTGTAGAGAGCGGACTATGTCTGCAAATTACCTAATTATTCACCATTATCTGTTGAATAATGACCTCTGTTTCTGAATTACCACACAGGGAGCAGTGGTAGTGAGCAAGAGCAGAAAGGCTGCTGTTAGTAGGCTACAGGTAATACTCGTGTCTGTATACCTTTCCGATATTACCTGATATAATATATGGAAGCAGGTGTTTTTGTAACTTTCTATAATGGTGTCAGTAGCCCTACATGAATGAAGTAAAACCTTCACCAGCCATCATAATCATCTCCTCCTTTTCATTCACACTTGATTGATTGAAAGAAAGCAGTTAATGACCTCTCCAGCTCCTCTCCATCTTTTCCTTTTCTCTGCCATTGCGGTCACACAAAAGGCCAGACGAAAGGAGAGAATCAGCACTCAAATACGTTTCTTTTCTCCTCTCTCCACATTGGCACAATAGGCCTGTATGACATGAATGAAGGCCTGAATTGAGTGGAAGAGGTTGAAATGGAGAAATTCGGCAGTGAAAAGGACAGCACCGGCTCTCAGTAGCTGGCTGGGTGCTTTAGGTGTGTTTGCCAGGTGCTTTTTTCTCAGGTTTTTTCACATGAAAAGGCTGCGATGTGTACGCTGCGACGTTTGGGATTTTAAATCCAAAGTGCAGACACATTGAAAAACACGTGTAAGTGCTGTTTGTGGGAGATGCTGCGTGTCTCTGAGATTACCACTAGAAAAATGACAACGTTGGCTGTTTGTTCCAATGCTGAAGTGCCTTAAACCTGCGTTCTTTCTAATAGCCAGTCTGGGAGTTGTTTTCGTCTTTCGTGTTAGTCTATAACCTTATTGGTCACCTGAAATCATCTTATTCAGCATTCCTTTATATTTTCTATCTTGTCACTTCTGGTTCCAAAAAAACAATATGTTGACGGCCAAAATGCCTCAAGGCTCCAAAACCATAGTCCAAAAACAAATGGGTGACGACACGGTGACTACGTCCACTTCTTACGTACAGTCTATGGATATAATATAGACACAACTAACATTTAATAGAAAACGGACAACATTTACATCGCACAAAGATCTTTGTTAAGTCTATAAAGTAGAAAAACCTGAAATGTAAATGGACCCATTGGAATAGACAAGTGGAATGTACAAAAATGTTTAGGGAAAGAAATACCATGATAGATTCTCAGTCACTGTAGCAGAAAGCAGAAAGATGAATACAAACAAACAACATGATATTATGAATTACATCATCACATTATCCTTCTAAATCTTGCCTGTCTGATATTTAACGTTCTGATACGAGTTTGTTGTGTTTTTGTTTGGAATGCTTTAAATATTGAGATTGGTTTTGTTTGTTGGTCTGTCGTTTTGTCCAGACTGAAATATTTTAACAGCCAGATCTGTCTATTATGATCTGAGACTGTTGAAATAACCCGTAGACGTCCTGGTTTGACGGGGCTCCAGAAATAAGAAAAAGAAAAGACAGATAAAGTAGGCATCATGTTGCACCATAAAAGGAGCTCACTGTTTCTGCGAGTCTTCCTCTTGGCGTCAGTTGGAAGAGATAACGCTGACTGACAGGCGGCCGGGTGGAAAGGTTGCTTTGGAGGCCCATCACTCTGGGAGAGGCCTCGGAGCTCTGAACCACCAGCGCTACAGTAGGGCACGCATCCTGGGAGGCCTTCCTTCCTCTCTGATGCTCCCCCAACACACTCTAACAAAGACTTGTTCAACACACACAACATATATACCTGGTAGCTGAGGGAGAAGCACAGATCACAGGAGGTGAGCGGTGTCACAGCTGGAGCTGGAACATCCCTCTTTCTTTTCCCCTCCATCACTCACTGGTGTCATTGCTTACAGTTTCCCTCCCCCCGACCTTTCTCTGTGACCTTCTCTTCTGACCTCCTGTAATCCTCCCACCTGCTACTCTGTCTCCTTCCCTTATAGCCTCCTCCTATGTCACTACCCCCCTGTAGCCCCTTTCTGCCATTCCCTCCCTCCTTCACCCTCGATCCACTCCTGTCACCCCCCAAGCTTTCCTGTCACCTTTGCGTCTCCTCTCCTCCCTCGCTGCTTTCACCCCTCAAGTCCTTCTCTATCAGCCTCTCCCCTCCTTCCTATAACCCCTGTCTTATAGCCATGAAAACCCCTGCCTGTCACTTCACCTCACCTCCCCGTCTCTCATTTTTCACCCCTTCCCCATCACCCCCACCACCTCCTGTCAATCTACCTTGTTACATGACCCACTTACAGTAACTCCTACAAACCTTCCTCCTCTATCCCCCCTCTCCCTCTTTTTGCCTCCGCTCAACTCATTTTCACTATCTGCTGGTTCCTCTTGACGAGGTCATTTGAAGATGATTGAAAATGCATGCTGTTTGTAAACCTATGCAAACTCAGCAACAGTAAATGCATCTTGCCAGATGTGACCAACATGTGGCGGTAGAAAGTTGCTATGACAACCAGGGGGCGCTCCTCTAGCTCCATCCTAGCATCGCCTTTGGTTTTGTAGCATCTAAATAGCAATTCCTGCAATTAATCCAAATTGATAACACCTTTCCCCTCTTTTATACAGGTAGGTATATACAAATTATACATACTGGTCTCATACACCATTCGTAGCTATAGCGCCGAAAAGTAATGCACTGTAATTTGTATATGTTTCATGAAATCAATTCATATTTAATCCACGTAATCGTGAACCAGGAAGAGCGACATACACTGTATAGTGAGGAGGTCGAGGTGGATGAGTGGGTCAGAAAACGATGAATGGATGAACATTTTGTTTGAGATAGAATTTCTTTAAATTTTGGAAACTTTGAGATCTTCTTCATCACATCAGACTTAAAATCAAAACGCACACAAGTCACCTGCATGTGAGCAGCGTGGGATTTTAAACCCACCTTATGAAACCACATGAAGAAGCTACAACCATAAACTGTATATAAGAAGTGGACGTTGTCACCGGTTCGTCATTTACTAACTTCTCAGAACCAGAGGAGTTGCCCCCTGCTGGATGTTAGAAAGAAAGCAGGTATAAGGCACT
Source organism: Sebastiscus tertius (assembly GCA_916701665.1). Taxonomy (NCBI): domain Eukaryota; kingdom Metazoa; phylum Chordata; class Actinopteri; order Perciformes; family Sebastidae; genus Sebastiscus; species Sebastiscus tertius. The sequence continues at coordinate 9,198 of CAKAOH010034094.1, forward strand.
TCTACGTTGGCTTCACACAGATCTGATAAAGAAAGGGACACCACAGACTCAACAACACTTCTCTCCTCCCGCTTGTCTCCCTTTATATCTTCATCTCATTATTTCTGCCGGTTCTTCCCCTGTGATCTCGCTCCTCCTCCAGCTCTCCTCCACTTTTCTCCTCCTCCCTCTTGCTTTCTCTTCTCTTTCTGTTTCTGTTTTCCACTTTGTCTGTTTGTATGCAACGTGTGGGTGTGTGTGTATGTTTAGATGAGGATTTATGTATTTACATGCTCGATGCAAATTCTCTGTGTCGCTGAATGTTAAGTCTTTCTGTGCCCATGTGGGTGTGCACAGGTGTGTAAAATATGTGCAGATTCATATTTGCACTTGCGATCTGTGCATGTGTGTATGTGCTGCAGGTGCAAATGTGTGTGTGAGGGGTTTTTGTGCGTGACCTATTATATCCACAGCTGTCTCTGAGAGCAGAGAGCTGACTGCTGCATACAAATGATGTCAAAGGGCACAGAACATGCCAAGCTGTGTTGATTAAAGCTGACGGTACCAAGATAAGCTTGATTAATTCTGCCACTTACTACAGGTTGACAGCCGAACAAATACTGCCGGTTCATTATGAAATGCTGCCAAGACAGAGAAACTCTCCGCCGCCGCCGATCCATGTTTGATTCGTTCTGCTCACAAAAACCAGATTCCTAATTCTGCTCCGTGTTTGTTTTGTTGGTGTAGATTCCTGATAAAAACAACCTTATAACGCATCACATTCATCATATCAACCTAAACTCTGGACATGTACACCCTGTGCATGACGTAAAGCATACCCTCGTGGGGGCTGCTCATGTGATTAGCCGAAAAGGAGGGAGGCATCTGATTGGCTACAGATAATGCCCTGTTCAAAAAAATGCATTTGTGGATCGGTGGACGTCAGGGGAGTCTCATCAACCCACACACAGATGCAGTGAAGTTCACAAATGACAAGCAGTTTGTAAATGCAGGTTCAACAGTTTGTAACAACATCAAATGCAAATACTTTTAAATACATATATTTGTGGATTTATATTACATTTATTTAAAACTAGAAATAGAACAAGAAATATGTGTGTGTGCATCAGAAATATATTTGTGAACCTTCTTTTTTTATATGTGGATTTATCTTACATTTATCTACATCGATAACATAAATATTTTTGAGGAGAGTCATTTATATATAAATCATAAAATACATTTGTGAATCCTTCTGTGTGCGTTCATGAATACTGAGACGGATCTGACTCCATACAGAACTAAAAAGACTTGAAGTGCCACTGGTAGCATGGGTCTTTAGATAAACTCTTAATTCTTGCATTTTTTAAACGCACCACCAATAAAACCTTTGTGTGTATGTGTGTGTGTGTGTGTGTGTGTATGTGTGTGTGTGTGTGTGTGTGTGTGTGTGTGTGTGTGCACCTTAAAGCAAAATCCTGGTTGTGTAAAACTTGTAGTAGTTTGGCCATCATTCCTGGTTGAAGTAACTTTGTAATTACTGAGATCTGAGAATGAAACATCACTAAATAGAAAGCCAAACTGTCAGATGTAAACATTCTTCTCACTTGACAGACCGACTTCTTGGACATCGTCCAGCCCGGTCTCACCAAATGGTGCACGAATGACGTGGTAATTTCTAAGTCACTTTGCGTGCAATAACAACGCCTTTTTTGTTGTGTCTTGTGTACGAGTCTGTACTGACTGCAATGCAAACGCATCCAACGTCATCTCATCCCTCCTCGTCATTGTCGCTTGGGCAAAAGCCGTCAGTATAATGATGCTGGGGGCAGCCTTCTGCTTAGCATATTGACGCTGAAGGTTTGCGCGTGGTTAACGTTGTGAAACGGTTGTCAGATTGTGGATTTGAATGGCCAGAAAGCATGCTGGCTTGCAGATACCATAAGACATCCTAGTACTTTTGGCATACTGCATTTGACATACTATGCACTGGGACTAAATATTTTTCTGGCCTACTGAATAGTATGGCATTATGGGTGCTGGAACGCACTGTGAATGTATGCATGAGTGGAAGATGTGGGTGTGGAAAAGGTGCATAAGAGCAAACAAAGAACTAAAGCTAAACGGAAGCTGCAGCAGTGATGAGTCAGTCGGAGACTTAAATAACCTCCGACCATCACCTGCAGAGAGAGAGAGAGCACAGACAGGTGAATCACATAGCAAACTCCAGACGACACATCAGGGGTCATCGCAGCGCAAAATCATGACATGCTGAGTCGTTTATTATAAACATAATTTCTAGTGATACTGTCTCATCACACCACAGTTGACTTTTTCAATACCTACTAAGAGAACGGTCTCTCTAGCTTGTTGACACGAAAAGACGTATAAATGCCATGATAATGCACATGGTGTTTAGCGTGCGATAAGTACGCCTTTCTTGATTTCCACGTGTCATTTGTACGCCATGTGTCCTGTACTGACTGCAATGAAAACGCATCCGCGTATAAAGGCTACAGTAAGAGTTAGTGACGTAGTATACAAAGCAAGAAAGACCACTTATAGTGGGTGGGATGGGAGGTGAAAGGGTCCAACAAACACAGGACTTTTAACCAGGAGACCTGAGTTCGATACCGTTGTTTTTTTGTTGTTGTGTTACGTTAGTGACATTTGGCACGTGCTTTCCGTACTGACGTTCCATTGTTTCCGTACGTGTTTTACTTAGGTTAAGGGAAAACGTCGTCGGGCACGCAGATTGTTCGTGTAATGTCGTGGTATTTATACGCCTTCACGTGAGATCGGGTTGGTCTTTCCCTGATGTTAACCAGGTGCCTAGAGTTGCCGAAATGGTATAATAGGCATTAAGAATTATTAAGATTATTATTATTAAGAATTATCATAAGCAGATATGTTAGAGAAAGCAAATTTACATTACTATTTTATACTTTTGTTTATATGTATTTTAACTGCCCTATTTTATGCCTTAGATTATCATTTTGCTTTTACATTTACTTTTGTGATTTCTCCTTTTATATATACATATTTCATGAGCATTGTTGAAGGAACCTGAGACCAATTATTTTCATTGCCACTCACTGCTTTGCTGGAATTGACATATGATGACTAAAGAACCTTGAACCTTGAAAACAAATGAAATACTGAAAATAAGACTCATGTTGTAGCCTAATAAACCAGACTCGTAAAAGAAGGCTTGAAGCGCCACAGGCAGCATCGGCTTCCAGGTAAACAGGTCATGAAAAAGCTCTTCTTTCACAAGTTGTTTTTTTTCTGAAATGGACTCAAACTCACAACCTGACCCCGACAGAGTCGCCATAACCTGAAGAGAGCTGCCTACCAGCGTGGTGTAGATTTGTAATAAACCAGTGTAATAGCACTGTAGATATCAGAAGCACCTCGAACCCACCGCACACGGTACGACCGAAACCCGCTGAACCCCCGTGTTCATCACCGTCAAGTCTTGGATTTCTAAATAAAGCATCCTCCCGTAGCGCTGCAGGTATCACGGGCCCAAAGGTGCACACACCCACTCCGAGGACTCGAACCCGTGGCCAGATGCACAGGGTGAACCTTAACCCGCTGAGCCACTGCGCTCCTCCACAGCTGAATGTGGGCTTTTTTTTAATAAAGCAGTCTTATAGCACCACAGGTAGCAGAGGCCCTCAGGTAAACAGCTAATGAAATCCCTCTCTCCCTCTCGGACTAAATCATCCAAATAGCAACCGGCACCTCCGGCACAGAGGCAGACGGATGGCCAAGAACCAGGCAGAGCAGGAGGGAGGGAGATGTGGAATGAGAGGAGAAGGGGAGAGAGTGATGGAGAGAGGATTAGAGGAATTGAAAGATAAGGTTGTGAAACTGAATGTGTGTTGCAGGGTATTGTTGGGCACCGTGGAACAGTAACATTATATTGTATATCTTAAACATCTCAAGCGCTATAAATCACTGCATTAACAAACCCGGCTCTTGGGAGGCAGCAGGCGTCTCGCTGCTGTTATGAATCGAGCCTTTAAGGTGAAATATATTTTCTTTTCTTGATGTTGTAACTACGACTTGAGCCACGTACTGCTGCAGCTCCCACTCGGTGTTCTCACTAATAAGCGGGCCTGCTTGTATAAAAAGGGAAATGTCACTTCATATCAGTCATCACTGGGACTCGGCGGTCTTATTTTTCAGGCGAGCTGATATTTATTGGAGTGTTTGTCTTTGACAGAGTTTCAGTTATCCCAAATAGAGTGCTAGAGCATGGGAATAAGATAATACTGTAGATGTGGAAGATACAATTGATGCGAGACTATTTGGGGATATGTTTACAGATTAAATGGCTGTTTGTTTGGATTTATGAAGTCATTTTTTAGCCATTCTCGCAGCATAAATCTAGACTCCACACTGAAATGTCTCAACAACTTTTGGATGGATTGCCACAGACTTTCATGATCACCAGAGGATGAATCCTGATGACTTATGTGATCCTCTGACTTTTCCTCCAGCGCCACAAGCAGGTTGACATTCTTTGGCTTTTAGTGAAATGGCCTTAACGACTATTACATGAAATGCACGGCCATATCTGGTCTAAATGTCACTTAAAGTTTCAAATAAAAAAGTGACAGCCTTAGTGGGAGTCAGAACTTCAGAGCTGTTTTACATGACAGTCTGAGGCCGGCTGTGGCTCAGGGGGGAGAGCGGGTCGTCCTTTAATCACAAGGTTGGCGGTTCGATCGATGGGTTGAATGCAGAGGTCAAATTTCTGTCCTGCGTCACAATGTTCAGAAATTCATTGCCTTGTAAAAATACTACATTTGATACCGTTTCCTAACCCAAACTAAGTGGTTGTGTTGCCTAAACCTAACTTCCTGTGAAAACAGAAGTTTATTTTGAAAGGACACTATGCATGTAACCGTGCGTAGGTCTCCGATGCCGAGGGGCACTGACCAAGCGGCGGTATTTCACAAATTGGGAGTGAGAATGTGTTGAGATTGGGAGCATTTCTATTGCCTCCACATGGCACTCAACATGGCGACGGCGAGCCGAAGGTAACATTGTTTACCTGTGGAGGACCGTACAGGTGAATGCTGCGTTATCAGCTGTAACCGCAGTATGAGAGCAGTGTAGAGCGGTGGCCATGAGCCAGCCAGTAGGGCACATTCATATGCAAGAACTGTACTAAAAGGCAAACACGGCCGGCCCGGCGATGTCAACAAAGCACGGAGAAGCTCTGATTACAACACACACAGAGAGAGAGAGAGAGAGACTTCATTCTCTGCTCAGGTAGACATTACTCCTCTATATCTTCACATAGACAATAGTTGTTTTTATGCTATATTAATGCTCTGGATATCCAACACAGTCTCACGGCAGTTCGTGAAATAGTCACGAAAGTTGATCTATTTGATTACATAGACAGGAATTTCCCTTTTTTTTCGTGACGCTCAACACGACTTTCAACAACGTATATTTCATGCGTTTTCCTACAAATGTCCTGCAACACATAACACACATGGTTAGGTTTAGGCAACAAAACGACTTAATTATGTTTAGGAAAAGATCGACTTGGTTAGGTTTAGGCAACAAAACTACTTAGTTAGGTTTAAGAAAAGATCGACTTGGTTAGGTTTAGGCAACAAAATTACTTACTTAGGTTTAGGAAAAGATTGAAATGGTTAAGTTTGGGCAACAAAACAACTTAATTATGTTTAGGCATAAGATCAACTTGGTTAAATTTAGGCAACAAAATTACTTAGAAAAGATGGTGGTTTGGGTTAAAATAACTCTGGACTTGGAGTAACTTAAATATGGGAATTACTGTACTTGACAAATAAGTCAACTTCACAATCGTGTGGATTACATGCAAATAAATTTTGTGCTGAAATTCGTGTCTTTGTACACAAATAAATTCATATAATTTTATGACTATTTCACGAACTGCTGTGCGACTTGGCTGGGAATCATAGCTTTAAGGACTACTAGCACTAGTAGTCAGTTTCTAGCTAGTGGGCTTTATATCCACAATATTTTAAACTTGTTCCAACTGTATTGGAGATGTTTGCTGAAAGCAGTCGAAGTGGAGAGCTGTGGCCAAACAGCAGGCAGGCAGGGAACCAGTGGTACCCCCTCTACTACAGAGTCCACATCTCTGTCTGTGTTGGTCCCAGTTTGATTACACTGCACCAATAAGTCTTCTGATTTGGACTCGTTTTTTTTGGTTTTGCATTGGATACATTACATCTTCATTTGGTTTCTGCAGGGGCGGCAGTTTCCTTGCTGTGGTCTCCCATCGATGCCGAATGAATAAAACCGATCAGCGCTACATAGCATCAACAGTTAAAGGTTCAATGAAGTAGAACAAAGAGCTGGCAGGAACCTCAGGCTCAGGAAGCTGAAAGTTGGAAACCATTTACTGTTTCTCTGCCAACAGATTCTCTTCCAAGGTAATCTGACCTTTCATGCAAATAGTTAGATTGTGTGTTGTATTGTCTTTTACTGGATCGCACACAGCCGGTTACGTGGGAAGTGGCAAAGGCCAAAACTACTGAGCTAAACAAGCAAATCATTAAATCGTGTTTCAGGAGTAATAGAAGCAGAAACTATTGTTCATCTGACATCAGTTTAAGTAGCACTACACACAATATTGTTTTTACACTTTGTTTCCTCTTATGTGCGTTGGCACCTCCTCTGCTCACAGTTGTTACACCCACCAACAAGGTTATGTTTTTGGACAATTTGTTTGTTTGTTAATTAGCAGGATATTTGAAAAACGTGTTAACAGATTTCAATTAAGTCTGGTGGAAACTTGGCCGGCGTGCCAAGGCATAAATGATTAGCTTTTGGTGTGGATCCAGGATTTCTTAACATGGAGAGAGGGAGATTTTTGAACATTTCTGCTATTTTCTCATGAACTGTGGCACTTACATTATCAAAAGAACATTCTGGCATATGTGGGTGCTTATGATTGTGTATCATTATGTGTATTTTTATCCAGAGTTTAAAAAGTAAAACTAGTAAGTTTAGAGGGTTATACAACTAGTCTCCTCAGACCATTCATCTTAAGCTCATACAAATATATGTAATCATAAATAAACCTTAGAAACAGTCGAGTATTATCTTCAAAACTGCCGACTACTTATCTTACAATCACATCAAAAATCACAACAGCGTTTATTCTGCCTAGAATCCGTCCCGGTTTCAGTGTTTCCTCTAGTTTTCTGTTGCCAGAACACATCATCACATTAGTATTAGTCTTCCCTCAGGGTATCCTTGTAAAATCAGGCATTGATTACAACGCGGCATTAAATGCTCATTAATATATCACCGTTTGACATAAACAACATAAATCTGCTCAAGCTTGAACGTACTGGTTGTGGGACTACTCTTCATTCACCGCACGTCAGATGAAACAGCAGGAAGCAGAGCCTTCTCCTTCAGCCGCCTTGTATTCTTATTACGGCCGTCAAAGTTAACACGGTAACGCAAATTAGTTTTAACGTCACTAATTTCTTTAACACATTAATGCAACTTACGATTTTTAGGTTGTGACAGGCTCAGTTTGGTATCATATGAAACTAGAAAAACCTAATGAATCCATCGGTACCAACCATCCAGGAGGTTAAATAACGCTCCAAACTTACGCTAAATATTGGCGAGGAAAAACTGTCATGTCCATTTTCAAAGGGGTCCCTTGACCTCTGACCTCCAGATGTGTGAATGTAAATGGGTTCTCTGGGTACCCACGAG
>CAKAOH010034096.1:0-12953 GCA_916701665.1 Sebastiscus tertius
GAAAAAAATTGGAAAAAAAAGTCTGAAAAAATGTTGGAAAAAAAAAAAGTTTAAAAAAATGTTCATAAAAAAAAAGTCTGAAAAAAATTGGAAAAAAAAGTCTGAAAAAATGTTGGAAAAAAAAAAAGTTTAAAAAAATGTCGGTAAAAAAAAAGTTTAAAAAAATGTCCATTAAAAAAAAGTCTGAAAAAATGTCCGTTAAAAAAAAAAAAAAGTCTGAAAAAAGTCTAAAAAAATGTCCGTAAAAAAATAAGTCTGAAAAACTGTTGGAAAAAAAAGTCTGAAAAAATGTTGGAAAAAAAAGTCTGAAAAAATGTCCATAAAACAAAAGTCTGAAAAAATGTTGGAAAAAAAAAAGTCGGAAAAAATTTGAAAAAAAAGTCTGAAAAAATTTGAAAAAAAAGTCGGAAAAAAGTCGGAAAAATACAATTACTTTCCACCACTGCCTGTTATAAAGTTTTCCACAGGTACCCGACTCAACACTTGCTGCAGTATTTCTGATGTGTACTTTCATCATGTTTAGGATCTGCGTCCTAAAGGACAGGATGTGCTGAAGGAGGAGCTGGGATACATGGTGGACAAAGAGATGATCGCCACGTCGACCGCCATCGAAGAGGCCGTGCTGCGAATGGAGGTAAGGACACATCACGACAGATACACCTGACACACACACACACACACACACACACACACACACATACCTGGTGATGCTTAATATTTCTAATGTTTATTTCTCAGGAGATACTGAGTCAGGCAAAGAGAGAGACTTCTGGCGTCAAGCTGGAGGTCAACCAGAGGTAATACTTTGTCAAATTTAAGCTTCTCTGCATTACTCTCTTACCTGAAATCTGTGTGATGGTATTTTTACTGTTTCCTCTCAGCATCCTGGGATCCTGTTCAGACCTGATGAAGGTGAGAAGTCTGTCTCTACTTTTTAAAATACATCTCTGTGAACTCCTCTGGTTCATTTATCACTCAGTGTTTTCTTTCCTCTCCAGGCTGTTCACATGCTGGTGACGGCGTCTACCGACCTACAGAAAGACATCGTGGAAGGAGGCCGGGTGAGTCACCTGAAGTTCAGATAACTAGGGCTGTTCTACACCAAATAAATCCTTAGTCGACTAACACTCATACGATTTTGTCGACTAATTGATGAGTTGATTTTATCGACAGACCTATAAAGTTTCTCCACAAAGAATCACACAAATAAGGAGCAGAGACAGTTCAGTGATCTGTTTGTACTTGTTCCTCCTGTAGGGTGCAGCGTCTGTTACGGAGTTTTATGCCAAAAACTCTCGCTGGACCGAAGGACTCATCTCTGCCTCCAAAGCTGTGGGCTGGGGCGCCACGCAGCTGCTGTAAGTATCCAAGCACACACATATATTATTAGTTATACGTCCTGAATATCAAACTAGTTTATATAATGAACTTGTCCTTCACCTCTCTGCCATCAGAGACTCAGCTGACCGGGTTGTGGTGGGTGAAAATGGACGATACGAGGAGCTCATCGCGTGTTCACATGAGATCGCTGCAAGCACGGCTCATCTAGTTGCTGCCTCAAAGGTATTTCATGCACTGGCCCTTTTTGAGAATTTTGGGCTATTTTGCTTCCATAATAGGGAGGATGGAACCTGCCAAAATAAAAAATGAATGAATAAATAAATAAATGTCATTAAATGTATAAAAAATAATAAAAAATAAATGTAACAATAAATTAATTCATAAAATGTGATATAAATTGATATTTCTGTTTTAATGTGCTTCTTTATTTATTCATCTTTGTATTAATTCCCTTATTTATTTACTCTTCTGTTTAATTTTCCCTTTTATTTATTTGTGTTTTTATTTTTTATTTTTTTTAAATGTATTTATTTATTTTTTATTTATTTATTTTTGTTGAGTGACAGCCCCTTAATTTGCATAATGAAGCAGAAATGCATAAAAAATGTAAAAGAAATGTATAAAGAAAATAATACAGAAATAAAGAACGGGTTAAATGCAAAGGGAAAAAGTGCAGAAATTAATAAGTAAATAAATGCATGAATACATAATAAATATATTCATTTAAAATTAAATATATAAAAAATAAATGATACATGAATTATTTATTTATTTTTGCATTTATTTTTTATTTATTAATTTATTTTGCACTTATTTTTATTTATTTTATATTTATTTTTAAACGTATGTATTTATTTATTTATGCACGATTTTCCCTTTTCATTTCACCCCTTATTTATTTCTATATTCTTTTCATTAGACATTTATTAAATAAATAAAGAAACAAATGTGAAGCAATGTGTTTTGGGGAGACATGCTGACCAACCCCACTTGTGGTGCATCATTAAATATTCTGCTGTGACTCACAATGATTTCAGGTGAAGGCCGACCGCAACAACAAGAAGCTGCAGACGCTGAAGCACGCCTCGCGGCATGTAAACGACATGGCTGCTGTGGTCGTCACCTCCACCAAACACGGGCAGCAGCAGATCTCCGACCAAGGTGAGAAAAGGAGCTGAGGGAGATGTCTCACTGAATTGACATACTGGTGGAGCACCAAATTCAGTAGGATTCATCCTCTGGGGATCATGAATGTCGGCACAAAATTACAATCTAATAGTTGTTGAAATATTTCAGTCTGGAGTGACTGACATCTCCATTCAACGAGCTTTAACTTCATGATGTCTTTACAGGTATGATGGACTTCTCTGGCATGTCTCTGATCAAACTGAAAACAGAGGAGATGGAAGCTCAGGTGAGTCTTTTCAACATTTATCATCTTGTTTATTTCCTCTTTGATTACAAGTAGCTGACAACGTCGTGTCCTCTGGATCTCTCAGGTGAAGGTGCTGCAGCTGGAGAGCCAGCTGGAGCAGGAGCGAGTCCGTCTGGGGGAGCTGAGGAAGAGGCACTACGAGCTCGACGCCTCCGGGGACGCTGACGTTGATGCCGAGGACGGAGTCGATAGCTTCCCACCGCCGCCGCCGCCCACTCTGCTCGACTCCACGCCAGAGCCTCAGTCCTACTCACAGACGCAGCCATACCTGAACACCCAGAGCTTTGAACCGACCAATCCGTTTGCACCGAACAATCCGTTTGCACCGGCTCAAACGCCAACACAGTCCTTCTCGGCGCCTCAGTCGTACACACCTCAGTCGTACACACCTCAGTCGTACACACCAACACAGACCTACACACAGGCCCAATCCTACACCCCGTCTACAACCTACACCTCTTCCCAATCCAACACCCCTTCCCAATCCTACACTCCTTCCCAATCCTACACCCCGTCTCAAACTTACACCCCACCTCAAACCTACTCCCCGACTACAACCTACACCCCGTCTCAATCCTACGCACCCTCCCAGCCTTACACTCCAGCTCAGCCTTACACCCCAAACCCAACCCAAACGCTCTTAACCCCTCAGTCTTACTCGCCGTCACAGCCCTCGACACAAACCTCCGGCCTCCCCCGTTCTCCCTCGCCGTCTCCGCCCCAGGCGACCCCGCCCCAGGCGACCCCGCAGAACAACACCGAGGCCATCAAACCGGCCACGAGGAGATCCAACATCTTTACCAAATCTGGGAACTTGCTGAAGAGTGCAGTAAGTGCTGAAACCCTTCTGCTGCTAGAGCTGGATGTTCATCATCATATATGCTTAAAGGGCAGGTCTATTATTTATTCTTGAGGTTTTTATATCATTCTGTAGCTTCCCAGTGGTGTTATTACAGCTAACGTTGACTCAGCTAGTGCTAGCGTTCACATTATTCATAACCTGACTGATTCGTTTTGAGTAGCTTACTTTGGTAACCTACGTCACTGCCTTTTGTCACGGCTGAGTGGGCGTTTCCATTTGAAAAATAAAATAAAAGAAAGCAGATGGACCCGCCCTTTAATAAGATGATAATTTGAGGTGATGGTGTTTATATAAATTACTCTTTTCTTTTTTAATTACAGTTCAGACGAGGTGAAACTGGAACAGGAGAATCTTCTTGAAGCCTGACTGAAGAAGAATCCGATGTTTTACTCAACAATCACTGGAAATATAACTTTAATCTGTTAAAAACACTGATTTTAATCTAATTTCATCTCTGGTTGTGTAAAAAAAAAGGTTATAGGAGCTTAAAAGAAAAATTGAATGTTTTCCAACTTATTTTTGTAATCATACTGAAACCTGTATTATCTTACTAATTGCTGTTGTATATGGAGGATGGAACCTGTCAAAATAAAAAATAAATATATGAATGACTCAATAAATAAATAAATGTCATTAAATGCAGCAAAAATAATGTTAAAAATAAATGGGATATTTCTGTTTTAATTTGCTTCTTTATATATTTATCTATCTTATTTATTTATTCACTTATTTTTCTGCTTCATTTTCTCTTTTATTTATTATGTATTTATTTGTATTAATTATATACATTTTTAAATATTTGAAATTGAATACTTAAAATGTATTTATTTGTTTTTGCATTTTTTTTATTTATTTATTTTTGTTTAGTGACAGCCCCCTCATTTGCATAATGAGGCAGAAATGTGTAAAGAAAAGAATACAGAAATAAATAAGTTTGGGGAAATTAATAAAGGGTGAAATGCAAAGGGGAAATGTGCAGAAATAAATAAATGCAGAAATATATGAATACATACATACATTTGAAAATAAATACATATTAAATAAAAGTAAAAAAAAAATGCAAATATATAAAGTAATTATTAATTAAAAAATAAATACATAAAAGGGAAAATTATACAAGAGTAGATAATTCTATCCATTTATTAATGGCTACATTTTTTAAATATTTTTTTCTACATTTAATGACATATGTTTTTACCTATTGAGTAATTTATTTATATATTCATTTATTTTTTATTTTGGCAGGTTACGTCCTCCATAGTGGTATACCGAGTTGATTTATTAAAAATCATAAAATTATCTGAGGCAGATTAAAGCGGTATCTTTCCTCTGATTTCTGCAAAACATTTGTGCCATTATTCAAATAATTTTAATCATAATCTTACTGAGTTATGAGACAGGATGTATGATACACATCAGATATAATAGTGGGAACATACTGCACAATCAATACTTTAACTTTAAGTACTTTACGTACATTTTGAACATAATACTTCCATGTTTTTACTCAAACTAGGTGTTTAATTCAGTACTTTTGTCTGCATGCTGTAATATATTCTCACAGCGACCTCATCTGTCTGTTATTTGTGTCATGCGCAGTGCAAACTGCAATCTCACCACTCTGGAAGTGGAAGTGGACTGAGTCCCGTCGGGACGAAGTGGAGCTGCAGCAAGCTAGAAGAAGGAAAAAGACATGGATACCGGAACTAGATAGAATTACCTTCACAATAAAAGCACCGTACAAATTGATTCAAGATGGGGAAATTAAACAGAAAAGTAAATTAATAAGGGAAATATACGATGATAAATAAATAAAGAAGCAAATTAAAACAGAAATATCCATGTATGTCACATTTTATCAATTATGTTTTCTGCATTTAATGACATATTGATGTATTTATCGGTTATTTAATTAATTAATTATCTTTTTTCAATTTTGGCAGCTGGTTTAATCTTTAACAACGTGTTGTATTCCATAAGCATATCAAATGTTTTTTTTTTAAATGTAAAATCTTAATATGAAAAGAAACTATAGCTGTCCAATAAATATAGTTGAGCAAAAAATAATATATTTGCCTCTGAGATGTAATGGAGTAGAAGCATATGCAATTCAATTCAAACTTTATTGCAGACTTAAGGTCCAGATAAGAAAAAAAAACAACAACAAAATAAACAACAATACATTACAATACAGTAATCACTATAAAAAGTCATGATTAAAAGATATTAAAAATATGAATATTAATATAAAGATCTATAAAAGCACCATACAATGGAAATACTCAAGTAAAGTACAAGTACCTCAAAATTGTGCTTAAGTACAATACTTGAGTAAATATACCTAGTTACTTTCCACCACTGGTGACAAATAAATACATTTTAAATAATACATTAATTGTTGCGACACATTTGTCAGCACTGGTTTTATTTTGAAACGCCTAGCCGGAAGTGATATGCTTCAGACTGTGGTATTGACAGTAGAGTCCAGTAGCAGACTGAAGGGACATCGGCTCAGCAGGACAGACGATATTTATCACAAACAAATCACACTACCACCGGGACTACAGCCGTTAACGATGGATACACGATAGTTAGCGGTGTTTAATGATGTTTTACGGTGTATTCGTGTATAGTTTTGAAGGTTAAAGCGGTAGAGTTTAGCTCACTTTAAGCAGAATTGTTTCTTCCAGCGGGAGGAAGTTTAAGAGGAAACCCGGAGAGAGCCGAACTCCGCCGAACTCTCCCGAACTCTCCCGAACATGGAGGAGTCCGGCTCGGCCCTGGAGAAGAACGTCGCTGACCTCACGGTGATGGACGTGTACGACATCGCCGCGGTGGTCGGCCAGGAGTTCGAGCGGATCATCGACCAGTACGGCTGCGAGGCTCTGTCCAGGCTCATGCCCAAAGTGGTGCGGGTCCTGGAGATCCTGGAGGTGATGGTGAGCCGCAACAGCATCGGCCCGGAGACCGAGGAGCTGCGGCTGGAGCTGGACAAGCTGCGGCTGGAGAGGATGGAGAGGATGGAGAAGGACAAGAAGCACAGAAAGGTCCTCAAACACTGCGACACTGATGATGCATGATCACTCTATGATACACAGAAAGGTCCTACCACTAAACACTGACAGGCCTCTATAATACACTGATTAAAGCTCTATAATACACTGATTAAAGCTCTATAATGCATTGATTAAAGCTCTATAATACACTGATTAAAGCTCTATAATACACTGATTAAAGCTCTATAATACACTGATTAAAGCTCTATAATACACTGATTAAAGCTCTATAATGCATTGATTAAAGCTCTATAATACACTAATTAAAGCTCTATAATACACTGATTAAAGCTCTATAAAAGCTCTATAATACACTGATTAAAGCTCTATACAAGCTCTATAATAGACTGATTAAAACTCTATAAAAGCTCTATAATACACTGATTAAAGCTCTATAATACACTGATTAAAGCTCTATAAAAGCTCTATAATAGACTGATTAAAGCTCTATAATACACTGATTAAAGCCCTATAAAAGCTCTATAATAGACTGATTAAAGCTCTATAATAGACTGATTAAAGCTCTATAATACACTGATTAAAGCTCTATAAAAGCTCTATAGTACACTGATTGAAGCTCTATAAAAGCTCTATAATAGACTGATTAATGCTCTATAATACACAGAAAGGTTCTCACACTGCACACTGACTGACAGGCCTGGTGACTCCATAATACACTGATTAATACACTGATTAAAACTCTATAATACACTGATTAAAGGTTCTCACACTGCAACACTGATGATGCATGATGACTCTATAATAAAAGCTAGGTAAAAATCAAACGGAAGACTCACTGTATTAATATTAAAAAGCTCCCGGCAAGTTTAATTGTGCAACGTTTCAATCATAACAGAGAGCTTCATCAGGCATTATCAGATCACCATCACAAAGCAGAACAAGCCAAACACATTCATCACCCAGGTGATCTGCATGATTGAGAGTCGATCTACAACCAAGGTGGCCGATCAGAACAGAGCTGAACAACACCGTCTCATATATGGGGGGCAGAGCATGTCTCCATAAAGAAAAGGAACTAAAAACATCAACATGTATAGTGAAAAAACATATATTAAATACAATAATGAGATGGTTTACTGTCATTTAAGACGAGAAAAAGCAGCAAATCGTCACATGTGAGAAGCTGAAACCATGAAATGTTTATCACTTCTTCTTATAAATGTTCTTGACTTAACTCCCCAGTCGGATAGTTCCTGTTTGTTTAGCCGCAGATGATGGCACCCGATGGGAAGTGTGTCCCTGACTCAACAGGAAACTCTTCACCCTCCAGTTATATCGGTCAAATGTGCGGTTGTTTCCAGTTAGTCATCAAAGCATCTTCGATGGTGAATCAAAGTCTCTTTAAAGGGACAGTTTGGGTGTTTTGAAGTGTGGTTGTATGAGCTACTTCTCCATAGTCAGTGTATTACCTACAGCAGAGGGAGTTTGGAGAAACAGAAACTTTAAGCTCACTATATCACAGACACGCTGTACAGTAGGTATATTGAGGTGGTTTTAAATCAGGATTACAGCTCTATAAAAAAGTTGATATGTAAGTTTCTCGTGACGGCGAGCGAGCGAGTCGTGGTGATTACCGGTTCACTGATTAACTGTGTCTCATGAGTGTGATAAAGTGGATGTTTCTGGAGGTGACGGCTGATTCTGCCGTGACTGAGAGGTCACAGTCAGCTTACATGATTCTCACACGGAGGACGTCACATCTACAGCAGAAAGACATGCTGCTAAACCGTCCAACACAGTAGTCTAGGTGGAGAAACTATCAGTTGTACTCCTCCTGTGTACTTGCTGATTCAATATTCAAAGGTTTTATTCGTCACATGCTCAAAAGGATGCATCACACAAGCTAAAAAGGCTGCGTCCTATAAACAATAATGATTAGAATGAGAGTAAACATGAGAATCCGGGAAAGAAATCATAGATGAACAATTATAAATATACTAGGGCTTCTAATAGCAATTAATCTGCCAGTTATTTATCTATACTTTATTTCCCCACAGCCCAAGGTGACGTCTTCAGATGTCTTTTTTGTCAGACCATCAGTCCAAAACTCAAATATATTCAGTTTATTATCAGACAAAGAAAAGCATCAAATCTTCACATGTGAGAAGCTGGAAACAGAGAATGTTTTTGGCATTTTTGCTTAAAGAAATAAAACCAAAATTTATAGCTGAGACGATTAATCAACTATTAAATTAATCACCAACTATTTGGATAATCGGTATAAGTAATTTTCTTAAACAGCTTCTTAAATGTGAATATTTTCTGGTTTCTTTACTCCTCTATGACAATAAACTGAATATCTTTGAGACATTTGAGGACGTCATCTTGGGCTCTTTCGGAAACACTGATCGACATTTTTCACCGAACAACTAATCAATTAATAGAGAAAATAATCAACAGATTAATTGACAATGAAAATAATTGTTACTTGCAGTCTTACTAAAATTATTAAATTATCAAATGAACTGCAGTTTAATTTCTACCAATCGATTAATCAACTAATTGTTGCAGCTCTTAAATATTTGTATTAGAAGTATATTTTGGCCCAGTTTGAAGGTTTTCTGTGCAAATTTTGCACTATAAGAAAATGTAAATTGTACGTCACAGTTGTAACGAAAACTACAATAACATTTTATAGGACGGTGCAAAGGATTGTTTTTCACAATTTTATTTATTTACATATTTACACCAACTTTTTAGACATTAGATTTTCAGTTTATAGAACAAAAACAAACATACATTGGCAGTTTAACACCACCAAGTTATCTTTTAAGTTGAACTTTTTTTGGTTTCCGGCTTCTCAAATGTGATGATTTGCTGCTTTTCTGTGTTTTATATCATTGCAAATTGAATATTTTTTGGGTTGTGGACGGTTGCTCGATTTAAAAAAAGCCGGAAGAATATGTACGGAACAAGATACACAAACAAAAAGCAAACACAGTGAGTCATATCTAAATACAGATGACATATCAAACAATACACAACGAAATGAATTAAACAAAGATGAGGTTCGTTGTGAGTCAGAAAACCTAAAACATCGGACATTTGATAGATAAACAAATTCATATTTTCAGTCTCTCAGGCTAAAATGAGTGACCACATATCATTATAATTATCCAGACAGCCTATATTAATATTAATATAAATGACTCTTTCAACTTTAGCAGAGAGTTTCAGCATCAGACCAAAAGGTTGTGGACTTACTGTAACCGTGGCGTATAACCGGATCTGTGCACGGTGCTCTACATGGCTCCACAGGCATGAAATATATCGTCATGTGTGAGACAGAATCAGATCTTAGAGCACAACCAAGCTTTTCTCTGCATTCAGACGGGTGACGAATTAAAGGAAAAACTAGAATAAACCAGAAGAGAACCATAACGAATGCTGAAGCTTCCATACAGGACACACACAGAGGTCACTGGACGCTTTAGAAACCGTAACAGAAGTATGAAACTGACCTATGAAGAACTGTTATCTTACAGGTAGAGCATCATGAATCTGCTTGCTAAATGAGTCGTGGTAGACTTGTAGTAGACGTGGTTAATAATAATGTTTGATATAATCATATGTTTGTGTTTTATTGCCTGAGTACAGGAGCTGGAGCTGGTGGAGGACGTCTGGAGAGGAGAAGCTCAGGACCTGCTCACCCAGATCGCTCAGCTGCAGGAGGAGAACAAGAGTCTCCTCACCAACATGTCCATCAAAGACCCCATGAGTGAGGAGGACCTGCAGAGACACGAGGGTGAGGACACAGAACACATGGTGCATTCACTTCAGATAAAATGTGTTTTATATTAGGACCACAGTGGAGACTTTCAGATTGGTGCTTTTAGAACAAATATTCTAAAATGTAGAGACAGGATTGGGGGTGTAAGATTATGTTTTTTATGTTTTCATTTTGTTTTTTCTTTATTTGCTTTTACTCAGACATTTACATAAACATACTTAAGTAAATACAAATATGAAGCCCCTCCCCTCGGGGCTCCTTCCAAGGCAACGCCCCACACACACACACACACACACACATGCACGAGCACCGCTGCATCGTAACTACTTCACCGCCACAGAGCGGAGAGAGGACCTCGACTCAACAACGCTACCTCATGACCAGTAACCGCGGCAGTGCTACTGCAGGGCTGAGTTCTCTCTTCCATTCTCCAGGAAACGTGCGGCGGTGACGCGCTTTGAGTTCAGGCTGGTGCACGCCAAGGATAGAGAACTAGCAGGGAGGCAGGGAGGCGTCTGATTGGTTCTTTCCAAGCGGACTGCGAGGCAGTGATTGGTAGACGTTTTTACAGGATTACAGCAGCTACAGATGACGGCTCTTCTCTGGTCCCTCATCAGTAATGGATTGCTGTCGGGGTGTAAAGACCATTTCAACCAATAGAACAGATAGTGCATACTGGAGAACATCGTCAACCCTACCTTTAAGTAATAAAATTAAGCTAGAAACAGTTAAAGGGGCTGTTTGTAACTTTTTAAGCGTATAAATGTACTGGGTCAGGACACATGCACGCTCCAGAGAGGGAAACACCGGAGCCTGAGGCAGGAAAAGCCAGCAGTGATTCATGGAGAGACCTTGGTCTGGTCAGCTAACATTACTGCCAAGCAGCTGAAGTATAGAGTGATATTGTGGTTTTAGCTGACGTGTGTCGCCTCACTGTTTTGAGCGATACTCGTCCAGGTATATTTAGAGCGAGCGAGCGCGAGCCCGACGCTGACTTTCGTTGATTTCACGGCGACAGGTGTCGCTGTTAACAAGCATTTTTGAAAGTTACAAACAGTCCCTTTAAATGATTATCTACCTGCTGTCTGTGTTCTGGTTTTGCAGAAAACATTCACTGACGCTCGACGCTGTGTCTCACATCCCCCACCCTTCTCCTCTCTCTGTTATACACACAGTCAAACACACACAAACACACACAAAGGAGGCCTTCTCTTGTGTCTGACGGCGAGCCAGTCTTGTCTCTGCATCAGAGGCTCTTTTGGTGGTCTCTTTCACACACAGAGGACACAGTCACCCAGACACACTGCGGACAGACCAGCCTCAGTGTGCCAGCACACCTGCTACAAACACACACACACACACACACAAATCAGGGTTCCCTCTGTACAACCCAATGACTTCTCTTTCCCCCAATAAAAAACAGATTATAAAGAACTCAAATTACATCTGATCTAAGTCTACATGTGCCTGCTTGTTTCTGTTTGTGCATACTCCCCTCCCCCTCACTGTGTCCTCTCTGTGGTCACCAGGTATGACGGAGCGAGAGCGGCAGGTGATGAAGAAGCTTAAAGAAGTGGTGGACAAGCAGAGAGACGAGATTCGAGCCAAGGACCGAGAGCTGACACTGAAAAACGAGGACATAGAAGCAGTAAGGCAACACAGTAGCTAGATCTCCATGTGGGAGATGCAGTGATTAGTTTGTTAAACAAACTCTGCTTCTGGCTTCTCAAATGGGAATATTTGAATACATGTAAATATAAAAATCTCTATATATACTCCAACGTTCTACGAGGTAAAATTACTGTTTTTATCAAAAGACTCTGGTGGCTTTGAAGAGAGCGTTCTAACGTCTTCAGTTCCCCGTCGGAAAGGACTGTCTGATAGCGAGGTAAAGCGGCTGTGGAGTCTGCTGTCTTCAAAGCCACCAGACTCCATTCACAAAAACAGTAATTTGACCTCTCAGAACACGGAGTTGCTGCTCTACTGCTGCATCGATGTGTTAGTTTGTTTGTGTTATTGTGTCTCTTTCTGATATGAACTAACGTGGCGTCCACAGCAGTACATTGCTTCTCCAAACTGGGAGCATGCAGACCGCCATCTAAGTCACTGTATGTAACGTTAATACACTGACTATAAGGATGTATATACACTCACCGGCCACTTTATTAGGTACACCTTGCTAGTACCGGGTGGTCTTCATCTGCTTCAAGGTTGGACGTGTTGTGCGTTCAGAGATGGTATTCTGCATACCTTGGTTGTAACGAGTGGTTATTTGAGTTACTGTTGCCTTTCTATCATCTCCAACCACTCTGCCCATTCTCCTCTGACCTCTGACATCAACAAGGCATTTCCGTCCACACAACTGCCGCTCACTGGATCTGTTCTCTTGTTGGACCATTCTCTGTAAACCCTAGAGATGGTTGTGGTGAAAATCCCAGTAGATCAGCAGTTTAATACTCAGACCAGCCCGTCTGGCACCAACAACCATGCCACGTTCAAAGTCACTTC
>CAKAOH010034098.1:0-20532 GCA_916701665.1 Sebastiscus tertius
CCAACCTTCACTTTGGCACGCGTGTCTACTGTAAAGCTGCAAGAATCAGCAAAACCGTGAACCAAGATTTACGTCACAAATCACCTGGGTAACCACAGCTGGTGTCTTCATGGAAATATCTCCATGGGAGCGTTGGCAGTGTGCAAATAATAATTTATACATAACAGACAGGTAGCTGGAAAAGGCTGTTGGGATTGTAGAGCAGTTCATTAGACAATCTGGTGATGTAGCTATATTTTAAAGTTATTATGGTCAAGTTCATTTTATTTAGAAAGCCCAAAACTCCACATTTTCTCAGACGGCATAGGACATGGGACACACTCCAAAGACCCTCAATTCAGATACAGTTAAGACAAACTCCACCACAAGACTTTAATCGAAACTAGAATTACCTTCTCACGGTTGTAGCGTGGAGCCATAAAGCCCCTCAATTAAATCTTTGTTAGGACACGGCAGGGGAACAAATCGGAGATCAGCGTTTTGGATTTATTGTTGGTGCAACCAACTGCACAGCCACTCTTCGCCATAGCGTTATTACTATTACCGGTTTGTTTAAAGTAGAAGTTTGGAGACATGCTTCAACTTCTTCTCTTTACGCTGTTAAAAGTCTACGAGGGAGACGGGATTGTTTTCCCCCAAAAGGGGGCGTGGTCATGCAAGCCTACTTTGGATGACGTATTGCCGGTCTGATGTATTGTGATAGCTGATTGAATACTTTGGAAATGAGACAACTGCCTTCAACACAAAACCCATTGCATGTATAGTATTCAATATGTATCATAGGTGAAATTAGCAGTTTCCAGTCAAAAATACACAAAGAAATGTGTCAATATTGATTGAAGTTCTTTTAGAGCACCAAGTCAGACATTTAGAAAAACTAAAAATCTGTTACATTTTTGTTCACAAAATATGATTTGTTCTACTCTGATAAGCATATTTCAGTGCAGACTCTTGCTGTTGTTTTGAAACGTGTAACAGATGCTTAGAAGGAAACTCAAATGTCCCTTTAAGAAAATGTTTTGCTACGGCATTTCTTTTTAAACACGGGTTCCCTCTGTGTCTCATTTTCTTGTCTGTCTGTTTTTCTTTGTACTCTGTGTTTTGTTACGTAGAGAGAGCAACATGGCAGGGAAACAGTGTTTCTAGCAGGACAAATTAGAGCATTTCTAGCATACTTTTCCCAAGCCAACAGGGAGGAAGCTCAAACATCAGGCTCCCTGTTTACTTGAATTCCTTATTAAGAGTGCAGTGCGCACACAAAGATACACAGACATATGATTACTGTGATATTGACAACTCTGTTTCTGTCAGAATCATAGTAACTCACTGGTAAAGAATTCAGTAATTTCGACATATGGTATTAGGAATACAGACTTTATCAATATTTTAAGAATTCAGCCCACTAATGGATCATTTTCTGTTCAGTATCTGATCTGTATGTCTTTAATCTCAAAATAGCTGCCCTCTGTCTCAACATCAACCTCTTTTTACAAGAGAAATTTGGGTTTTAATTCTGACCAGCTCATTAGGGAGCTGTCATAATTAATGAATAGAAAAGAACAGAGTAATGTGAAAGCTGTGCTGCACGCCAGAGGCCCCTAACTCTTATTTAACCTGAATGATTCGACTCTGAGTCACATTAAAGACCTTTCATGGAGCTTCTGTGGCAAAACACCATCTGCTGTCCTTTCAGTTTATCTTTTTATTACCTTTGAGAGCAGACGCAGGAGTCTCAAGGTGTGTCGGGCTTGCGTGTGTGACTGTTGTTAAAACATACAAGATGATTTACGATGCCAGGAGTGAACTGTGACATGTAACAGCCGCAGGGAACTTTTTCTCCTCCTGGCAGACTTTCATAATAAAGCCACACAATCATAGAGCACAGACTGAACAAACCTACATTTTTGTGCAGTCAATTTTTCATGCAGTTCTCCATCTCCGACACTGTGCAACCTATCTGTCTGGCCAGGGCTCAGAGTCTCTTCCTAGAGGTAGATATCTCTCTCGGGTCATGATAATTTAATGTGGGCAGAGGTTTGACAAATGGCTTTGAGAAGCAGTGTGGACTGTGTGAGCCATAGATAGGAGAGCTGGGATGCTGCGGAGGGATCCTGGGGCTGCTTTGCTGGTGGAAACATGGTTAACTAACACTGAACATACCCATGGAGCCTCCTCATTAGACATGAAGTCAGTTCAATATGATAGGACTCATCAATCCTAGACGTATGAGGTTGACCTGTGCTGGCAGCCTTACAGCTTTAAACCAAGAGGATTTCTATAAAAAGGTGTTTGAAACCGCAGCGAAATGCTCATTGACTAAGTGGGCCTAGGAAACGAGAACATGCTAAGTTCATGGTAATTCATGCTGACGGTGACTGATGGGGAATGCTTCAGGATAGTGGTGTGGGCATCTTTTTTCTATAAAAAGTTTTTAATAAACAGGACGGCTTTTCCAAAGAGGTACGAATGTCCTCAGATAATCACTCACATCAGTAAAAAAAAGTGACAGATGCCAGGAGCTAAATTCAGTCACATTCAGTTTCTGGGGCAAGAATAGCCTGTTTGCAGTTTCACACAGCGAAGCACTTCTCACAATCGAGATAATGCTTACACGTTTTGTTAAATGTGTTAAGAAACCACGGCTGATACTGTATGTACACCACAGCTGATGTTGCCCACACAGTGCGTCATCAGATGGCCTATGGTTTATTTGCGGGGGTACAGATCTTTCTCCCCAGAGAAGATGCAGGGTAGTGGCTCAGAAAACTGGGTCTTCTTAGTTGAACATCTGTTGGCCAAATGTAAACAAACAGAGATGAGGGTCAAGTCCCACAACTGGTGAAGCGGTATCTAAAAACAACCCAGTCGCACAGCAACTCCGGCACAAACGGTCACCAGTGCAGTGGAGCAATCCTCAGCAAGTATCAAATCATTTCTTCACATGCAGAGATCTTTTTCTTTAGAGGAAGTGCAGCTTGGCGTTAAGCATGTGGGAATATTGTTTATCATAACGCTACGTGAGCGGGCTGGTATATACTGCTGCAGATCTGCTGGGGGTTCAGTGTGGGCGGCTTGGGAAACTGTTATTACTTTCTCTCCATGGATACCCTTTATTGAAATCTCCTATTCATGCATTCAGATCAGTTTAAACAAATAAAAGAAAACTTAACTGTAGTCATTCTTCACAAAGTGATGTGTAATCCAGGTGAGAGAAAAACAACAGGTCTGCCAAGCCAGACATTATGGTTTATCGTCACTTGATAGGAACAATGCATTCTTTCTTTATGAGCATGGAATTGACAGCAATGAAATGAGCATGCTAAACAGCTAGCTCCGGCTCATCCTGTCTTGTAATACCACTTGTTCCTCGAGAGGCGATAGTGAGTCACTGTAGTGTCCAGTCCGCCCTCAGACCAACATGATGCTAAATGGACTTGATGTTATATAGTGCCTTTCTAGTCTTCCGACCACTAAAGCGCTTTACACTACATGTCAGCATTCACCCATTCACACACGTATTCATACACTGATGCCAGAGGCTGCCATTCGAGGTGCCAACCTGTTCATCAGGATCTAATCTAAACACTCATTCACACATCGATGGCTCAGCCTTCGGGAGTAATTTGGGGTCAAGTGTCTTGTGCAAGGACACTTCGACATGTGGACTGGAGGAGCCGGGGATCGAATTGAATAATGTTGTGTGTTCAATGAGTGTCCAGTATTAAAGTGAAGTGAACTGCCACAGTGAGGTGAAGAAAAAAACGTAATTCCAGACCCTGGACTCAGTAGAGGTGAAATGCTGCCCCTTATTTCTTTGGAGTATGTAGTTAGACATTATTCATTGCACCTTTAAACGGCAATAAGCTCCTGCTCCATCGCTATAAAGTGCTCAGCAGCTTTAAAGCCCTGATTGGTTGTCCAATGTTGGACATTAAAGGATATTAAAAGTTTGGCCAGGATCCCAGTTTGTGCCAACCCTTTCTCCCAGTAGTCCACCTCTAGCAATTAGTAGTACTGGGGCGCAGGCAGCATCTGGATATGTTGACACCAGGAGAAAAATTTAAAAAAGAGCTGGCAGTGAGAATGTCCTATATTATCACTTATTTTACATTCCTTGTGTAGTGTGCCTACTCTGATGCTCTCCTCTCTCAGAACTGCAAGAAATATCTGATCTGCTGCTGTCATTTCAGTCTGGCTGTACTGCATATTTTAAATAAATTTAGTTTGTCTTTAGTCGGTGCTGATCAAGACTTGCCGTGCAAAAGTAGCTGTGCAATCAAGATGAAACATAAGCTGCTCCTTTGCTCATGTTTGCTGGCAGTAGGGCTGCACAATTAATCGAATAATAATCGCAATCACGATTTGGGCTTCCCACAATTAAATGAACATGATCGACGTTAAAATGCTCCGCTCACAGAAAACTCCGCTGCATAGATAAATAAATAAATAAAATCAAGCGCTTCCAAAACAAACAGCTAGAATGCAGCGCCAATCAGTAGCCGACTGAAGCCGGCCAGTTTTCAGCAGTCTCATATTCATCCAAGTTTTTTGCTGATCATACACACATGTGCAGCCGCCACATGATGGTTTTACGTCAGCACACAGCGGCACAATCAGTAACGTCACACACACACAACATGTCGTCGGTGTGGAAGTTCTTCAGAGTGAGTGAAAAAAAGAGTAATTACAGTGACCGGCTCGTCTGCTGACAGCACGGAGCACATTATGGTGCATTCAGCTCTACTCAGTAAAAATGAGTATCAGGCGACAGTAAATTATAACGCTATCATGATACGTACAAATGTAATTTTGTAAAATGTAGTTTTTGCCGAGAAACTTAAATAACAATCAAAGCAAATATTTAAATATGAATACAATCATTTATTTCCTAATCATTTGAATTGTGTGTTTTTATGCAAATAATCACTATAGATGACAGTAATATAAGTAAAAGGATAATATTTGAAATTGTTGACGGTTGGAATGAAGCACGACATGGAAGTGAAAGCAGCGCTCTATTTATTTGAATGTGAAATTGCAATAAAAATATTTTTTTCCATGAATAATCATGATAATAATAATGATCTCAATATTGATCAAAATAATTAGCATTTTGGCCCTAATCGTGCAGCCAAATTAAAAATATGACCTGTCCACGGTGTACCCCGCCTTTCATCCAATGTCAGCTGGGATGGGCTCCCAATTAGCCCCCCTGCTGTGACCCTCAAGGACGAGTGGGTATAGCTAACGGATGGATGATTCAACCTTGGTTTAATGTGTGCTGAGCATCAGCCAGAAGTGCCATAGATAAAAGTGATAGAAATGAGATGTTGGGCAACATCAAATGGCACATCAACAGAGCATGTCAGAGTCTCTTGGTGATTCATAAAGCACTTGGCACCAAAGTTACAGCAGCACCTTGTGCCAATAACCTCCCACTCACTGGAGCTTGGTAGCTTGCTGGCCCAGCTGAGCTCAGCCATGGATGGAGAGCGGTCCATGTGAGGTGGCATCTGTCACCACAATCAGTATATACCTGACTCACCAGCGATCGTAACACTGCCTCTTACAGTCAGACCTCAGTGACTCAGCGTTATCGCTCAGTCTAGTAGACGGAGTCTCCATCACTCCACTCAGTCTGTTACATCACTTTGGTCGTAGGTAACCATCCCTAACACCAACACTCAAACACCTGCTGAGGAAATGATACTTCAGCTCCACTCTGGAAGCTGAAACAGCATTACACATCTTTTTTTCCCCCCAGGTTTTTTTTCTGTCAGAGCGTGATCAAAGCCTAGATATGTCTCCTGCATATTCACATCCATCTTTGAACTCACTGGTTGGCTTTCTGTGGTAATAATAGAATTATACATTATGAAATTATTCCTGGCTTGTCTGTCCGCAGAGCAGCATGCCAAGACCTTGTCCAATTAAAGCAACACTCTCCATGTGGTGTGAGTTAATTAACATCATAGATGCTACAAAGGCAGCCAGGCACAGAGTTCTGCTGCAGGCTAAAAGGAAAGAGCAGGAGAATAGGTTCAGCTCCTTGAAAGACGTAGAAAGACTTTCGGCATTGCCACGAGCAAGTGAGGTAGCAGCAATTTTATTTTTGGGCTGCGTTTGTGATCTTTTATTAGATCTGTTGTCATACATTTACTTTGAATTTTAGTCATTTTCTCTAGAGTGCATTAGAATAACCTTCAAGTGGAAACTTTTATTTTTCCCATCAACAATAGTTGGATTATTTTGGGAAGCAGAAATGAGTGGGATGTGATTCATAGAGGTGGGGTGGGGTGAAAGTCTTTACAAGAATTACAGACTTGTAAAATATTCCTGTAAATCTGATTGCTTTTTGAAAAGCAAAGCTGCCTCGTTTTATTAGTCTCTGTGACCTGATTTTCAAGCCAATTCGTTGTTCTATAAAGATCAATGTGGATCATTAAGCACACACACCGTGATCTGAGAGCAGCAATGCAGCTAAAAGCCATGACTGTGTTGTTCAATAGGATCCAGGAGACTTTTTCCAAACAACTCATGTGGCAACTCAGTGGAATCTGATGACGCAGACATCCAGTCAGGGCTTTAAAATGGCAGTTTGGAGAGAATAAATCAATGATACGCACTACGCTTCTTTTCTTCCATTTTTTAATAGTTTTCCCTGGGTTTGATCTTTGAAATGTCTAATTATATGATTATGTACGTTTGTTCTACATTTGTTTGTTTTTCTGAAGCGTTCAACCACATTTTACGATAACAAACGGTCGTATCTGA
The DNA here is from genome assembly GCA_916701665.1 of Sebastiscus tertius. NCBI lineage: Eukaryota > Metazoa > Chordata > Actinopteri > Perciformes > Sebastidae > Sebastiscus > Sebastiscus tertius. Next base: position 6,775 of record CAKAOH010034098.1, read on the forward strand.
AGGGGTCAGATGTGAATGGCCTCCTTGATCTTACTCCAGACATCCACTGCCTCTCAGCCAGTGACCTTTGACCCCTTCCCACTGTGACTGTTTTTTTGTCTGGTGTTCTCAGTGGAGGTTTTCACGGGTCCACTAGGGTTTGATGTGTTATAAACAAAGCCGGAGAAAACATTTTAGAAAATCAGTCCCATATATAGATATTAAATGTAGGGCTGTCAATCGATTAAAATATTTAATCGCAATTAATCACGATTGTCCATAGTTAATCACGATTAATTGCAAATTAATCACATGATTATCCAAAGTGGGCTGCACGGTGGAGTGCTAACCACAGAAACAGCATATTGTTTCTGTAATTGCAAATTAATCACACATTTTTCATCTGTTCAAAATATATCTTAAAGGGAGATTTGTCAAGTATTTAAGACTCTTATCAACATGGGAGTGAGCAAATATGCTGCTTTATGCAAATGTATGTACTTATTACTGGAAATCAATTACCAACATAAAACAATGACAGATATTGTCCAGAAACCCTCACAGGTACTGCATTTAGCATAAAAAAATATATGTTCAAATCATAACATGGCAAACTGCAGCCCAACAGGCAACAACAGCTGTCAGTGTGTCAGTGTGTTGACTTGACTGTGACTTGCCCCAAACTGCATGTGATTATCATAAAGTGGGCATGTCTGTAAAGGGGAGACTCGTGGGTACCCAGAGAACCCATTTACATTCACGTATCTTGAGGTCAGAGGTCAAGGGACCCCTTTGAAAAATGTTCTTGCCAGTTTTTCTTCGCCAAAATTCATTGACCAGCTAGGGGTCGCCAAAGCTTCACGGGGGTCATGCCTTCTTCATTTTAAGGGGTGTAAGACTTCTTTTTTTTTTAAATATACAGTTGGCCTATATCTCAGCATGTCATTCATTTCTGAGAAGAAAACTAAATTTAATTGTTATTTTGAAAGTTTGGATATTATTTAAGATATAAACAGGATAATGGCGCGGTGAAGACCTCAACAAGAGCTACATCCACAGAGCCTTCCCTCTCTGCTAAACAGCCTCGTCCTGCACAGAAAAGTAAAACAACCAAAGAGCTGATAGAACAAAGGCCAAGCATCAGCGAGATGAAAACACTAAATTTGTCAAAAAAAAGAAGTATGAATCATTGTTTAAAATTAAAAAAAAAAAAAATACAGAGAATTGTATTAAAAGTCCCTAAAATAACAGGAAAACTAATCAATGATGTGATATTCACAGGAAATAATCTGCTCAAAACTCATCTAAATCGCTTGTTCTACACAAACGTCCTGCAGTTATTGCGATCACCATTTGGGTTAATTGTACAGTTTATCAGCTGTTCTGTACTGTTATTGTTATGCATTGAAAATAATATAAAATACCCATAAAATATGTCATGGTTGTCAGTTTACTCATTGATAGTAAAGGGGTCTCCATAAGGAAAAAGGTTGGGAACCACTAGTTCAAGGATTAGCCGGTGTTGTCTGTTTCCAGTGTTCATTCAGTGTGTTGTCCACTTAACCGATGTAATGAAAAGCAGAAATCAGACCCATAACACCACCAGAACTGGTCATAGCATCCGACGCCAGAGTCCAAGAGACAGAAATTCCATACTAATAACAAAACCATCTTCGTGACAACTGGGCAACTCCATCTGCTGAGAGATATCCACGAGATGTGGTTGAAAGCTTGGGAAAAGAAGGACCTTGTGGTAATATTTATTGTGTGAAGAATGAACATTCATGCTTTATTTCTTTGTTTCTCTCTTGACAGAATGATTCTGCGAGTGGACAAACTGAAGAGTAGCAACACCTTGTTTCCTTACGTGGTACAGAGGAGATGCCCCACAGATGCCCCCTCTCTGGACCACAGACACTAACACCAGTGGTGGGCTAGCCATACTGTAGTAGTTAGAAGTGACTACTGCCCCCTTTCTGATGAGCACAAAACATCCATGGACTGACAGAAGCAGGCTGATATGGCATTTAGAAACCCAGCTGAACAAAGGCTGCCAGGAGACACAGAGGACCGGACTGCTGCTGCTGCCACAGCAGAGGAGCGACACATTCAACGGCTCACAGGTGTTCAGTGATCCCCTGAAATGGCTGCCAAGGTCTGGAGTATCCCGAACAGATCCAAGCTGAACTGGATAAACTGTACTCACAAGCGAGGAGGCTTGCCTGTTTTTAAAAAAAGAAGCTCATCTTTCTAGATATAAAATGTTTATTACACTGCTGTGTCAGTTTGTGTTCAGTAGCAGTTAGACACAGATGTGGGTTATCTATTCGGTGATTTATTTATGTGAACTAGTCAGAGAAATATATGAGTGGTTAACATTCGGAACATGTAACAGCTTAGGTTGATGCTGAGCATCTCACTTAGAGTAGAATGTTTTTCTTACTTACTGAAACCAGACACAAAATGTCTCTGCAGCCATGTTGAAAAACAATATCTTGTATGAAATGTTTTAGGTCTCCTTTCTGCAGAGCAAGTGATTTCTCTATATTGTAACGTGTCTGACGAGGACGCAACGCCATACAGATAAACTGCTGTAGATCTAAAGGTTTTACATTAGGTCATCAAGTGATGCTGAGGAAAGGGATCTTGACTCTCAATAAGTTATTCACCCAAAACATTAATGCTTTGTTCACACTACGAGCGACAAAGTGACTAGTGTTGCACGGTACACCGTACTAGAAAGGTATCGCGATATCCCGTTTTATTAGTACTGGTGCTTATAGGATGATAGTGTTTTAATATGAGCCGTGAGTTGCGTCGATGTGCGACAGTGTGTGTGCAGCACTCTGCTTTAGAGGACATCATTAGGATTGGGATCCCACGGGAGCAGGCACTTATAACTTTGTTGCTGGTGGAGCAAGCGGTCAAAAAATAAACTGTAGTGATAACCAGGAGGATGAAGATTAAAGCAGGTCACGAACCGCAGAGCGGCAGCACAGTGTCGCTCTGAGCTGTTGTCTCTAGCAGCAGAACTCCCTTAAAAAAAAAACAAGGAAAATAACAGCGCGGCTCTATTTACCGATCAAACGTACCAATAAAATTAGATTCACCCTATTTTCTGAATCTGCCCAAGCATCTCCTGTAATTCAGCAAACACATAATGCACCAAAGAAGTCGTGTTAAAGTATTATTTTAACACGTCCTCTTTGGTGCTGTTGTCTCTGTAACGTGAGTGTCTTTCTGATATTTAGCAGCTTTTCTCTCATCAACTTCTCACAGAACTTCATCGGAATTTTTAACGTTTTGTGGGTTTTTGCTTTGGAAGCCTCTCGCCGTCTACCGTGCTGCAGTACCACTCTCCGCCTGAACTGTTACTGATGCAGCGGCAGGGGTGGCGCTGTTTTACAAAACAAAACCTTATTAAATACTGTTTAATAAGTGACATCAGAATCAGAGATACTTTATTGATCCCAAGAGGGAAATTACAGTTGAGTTGTTCCATTTTCGAATAAAAATATATATAAACATAGATAAGAAAAATAGAAATAAGAATAGAGATGAAATATAAATATGTGTGCATTATCAAAAATATATTAAAATATAGAATTAACTATCAAAGAAATCACATAAACTTAAGTATAGGGGACATCAGATTACTGCGTATCATTTAATTTTTTTAAATTACTACATTTTGACATTTTTAATTAATAAAAAACTAATTTATCGTATAAAAGTCACAATTTTGGCATCGTGACAACACTAAAAGCAACAAAACGGCCAGCTACATTGTCACCGTTGAAGAGCGCGTTAACAGTTATGTCATTAAATAGCGCTGAGAACTGGCAAGTTTTTCTTCCATTTTTAGACGGAACGGAAACGGAACAGGACGTCAACGCGTCATTGGAGCGCTGAAAAAAGCTGAGGCCAGCTCAACTTTGATTTGTATCGCGTCACGCCCGCGACGCAGCGACAGGTGTCGGGCGTCAGTTTGTAGCTGCATGTCACCGGCTTTCACTGAAAATGACTTGTAGCCTGTTGCTTTGTCGCTCATAGTGTGAACACAGCATGTAATAAGGATCAGGGATGCCTTCACAACAGCAAAGAGTTTCATACTAAGTTATTAAACATAACTTTAATCCTTGGCTATGAGCCTCCAAGCCCATTTGAAACCATTACTTATAAAGTTAGTGGGAGACAGTTGCCTCGGTAACCTCATCCATTGACTTGTTTGCCCTTCCTCATTACCGGAGCTGCCTGAAATACAGCTCCATTAGCAATATGATGCAAATGAATATCCATTTGGTTCCTTTATAAGGAGCACTCTATATCCCACATTGGTAATAGACAATTGTAAGCGATTAGCCATAATAGAAAATGTAAAAAAAAAAACAACCACACATTAAAACCCCTTTCACTGTCAGCAATAATGTATAGTAGCTTAGTCAGAAGGATGACATGGTATGTAAAAGTCAGAGGCGCCAGCCAAATGAGCACTGGGTAATCATCGAGGTGCATCGCAGAGCTTTCAGTTACACTTAATAAGAAGGTGAAATCCCTGAATTGGACATACAGTATTTCTGGATAATGAACTCTTAAAAAGGTCTCCAACAATTTCTGTGTCAGCATTGTAAGAAGAAAAGTGAAAATAATTCACTTTTTATAGAAAACTTTTACAATAGAGCTGCAACTAATGATTACTTTCATTAGTGATTAATCTGACAAATATTTTCTCAACTGATCAATGAATCATTTGGTCTTTAAAAATGTCAGAAAATAATGAAAACTGCATGTTATAATTTCCAACAGTCAAAGCCAGGTATTCAAATTGCTTGTTTTATTCAACCAACAGTCCAAACCAAGGATCTTCAGCTATATACTGTCATATATGATAATATATATTATATGATAAAATGTGAACTCAGTGAAATCTTGAAAATAAATGATTAATCAATTATCTAACTGCAATCATCTAGGGATGCAACTAAAGATTAATTTCATTATTGATTAATTAAGACAATTATTTTCTCAATTAATTAATAACTTGTTAGGTCTATGAAGTGTCAGAAAAAAGTGAAAAATGCTTTAAAAAGGTGGAGTCTTAAAATGACTTGTTTTGTCCAACCAACAGTCCAAAGATATTCAATACAGTATATAATGTATAACGTATATAAACATAGAATTGAGTTTTTATAGATCGGCCCCATTGTCACCCATATCCAATCCAGCTATTTGTGGCCCGATATTCAATCCAGTATCAGTATCAGTGCATCCCTAATTATCAATTAACTATCACAGTAGACAAAGAAAAGAACAAATCATATTTGAGAGGCTGAAACTAAGGAATTGTTTGGTATTTTTGCTTTAAACAATGACCTAAACAATAAATTGATCAACCAAATAGTTAAGTAAATTGGAAGAATAGATAAATTGACTCAAGGTTTCAGCTCTGCAATCATCACATTTAAAGAACAAGTTATTACTTAATGCCCAAATCTGAATTAACTACGGAGATAATAAATTCTCTGTAAGCCATTAAATGCAACGACAGACAAAGCAGCTGTTGGTGCCAGACTGTATCAGCGACAGCATGTGAAGTCCAGGTGGACAGACGGTAGGTAGGTACATTAGGAGAGAGGTGTCAGTCCCAATCTTGCATCTGCAACTGGTACTCTGGCAGCTGTCGAGTCTGTGCGTGTACAGAATCTCTGGTCGGTGCAAACATCGCAACGTCCTCGCTGAAAGCTAACGAGATACCGTTAAGTGTTCAGAGTTGGCTGTGAGCCAGCCGTGAGACTTGGGGTCTTGCCATCATATTTGTCCTCTCTGTTTCTTGAAGTTTAAGTGGACCCTGCCGGCTTCATCCTCAGTTATCAGCAATAATATTCACATTTGCTGAGTTGTTAGAGCAAGTTAATTCCCATTTCAGTGGCTAAAGTTTAATTGCGTGTGCGCCCCAGCAGGCTCGTGCTTTCAGGGGGCACAGAAATAGGATGTGTCCAAGTGAAATAATTGGCCCAGGGATCAGCAGTTGCTCTAAATTACCCCCTCTTGCTCTCTTTCCGTAGCTGCCTCCTTATTCCCAGAGTGTGAACAGCAGTGGCAAACAGGGAGAAGTTTTTAACAGGTGCAGCAGCACAAAGGGGATTTAATTAGTCCCTGATGCTGGATAAGTGGGAAAAATCTGATGTGTTAGAGAACATGGCACTTTTCAGGGGTCTAGCTGTGTGTTCTGACCTGTAATAAAGCAAAGGAAGTCTGTTCTTATCAACAATAAAGTCATAATCACACCCAGGGGGGGGAACATTTTGCCTCTGACGAGCAGTAGCAGGGTCAAAAATTTAATATTTCCCCCATTTCTTAAAATGTTACAACTTTTGTGATGTTTCCTGTTTTGTTTGAAAACAGTCGTGACTCTGGCCTGATGTGTGATGTGGTACTGTAAATCGTATCAGCTCAACCCTCTTCCCAAATAAATAATAATACAAAAAAACACATAAAAAAGGATGGGAAGAAGAGGGAACACATCTGTTCCAGTCTCTCCAGGTTGTCATGGTAACAGTTGCCTTACAGTTGAATACCCACCTGTACACAGAAGCTTTGTAGTGGTTGATACCTCACTTTTTGGGTGTGGTGGTGATGATAATGTGCACCACGTTCTGTCTATGTATTTACTACTAGATAGGATGATCAGTACCGTTTTCAGTTGGATTGTTATTGCACTTGTTGACTTTGTATTGTCACGACAGGGAGAAATAAAGTTTTATCTTTTCCAGTGTGTTTAAATCCCTCTGTGTCAGGTGCTCTTTGGAATAAAAATACTCTTTTATTTCATTAAGCCTTTAAAGCCAAGCCCTCCTCCCCTGGAGGCCGGCAACAGACAAAGGAGAAGTCTAAAATATAACTGAATATATTAATAAATTATACTGTTAGTTTTTAATTAAAATGGAGTGGAAAATGTTAGAAATAGAGATATGTTGTCCTTTACCTCCAATGATTTGATAAAAATAAATTAAAACTTTATTTTACTCTTTTATTTTTCTTTAACCAGCTAATTTTATTTTGTTCACCTGTTTTTTGGGGGTATTGGCACACATTTAAATCATATATCTATTTTTCCCACCACATTTCCAATTTTTCTAATCTAAAAACAGCATATTGTTTCTGTAATCGCAAATTAATCACACATTTTTCATCTGTTCAAAATGTATCTTAAAAGGGAGATTTGTCAAGTATTTGATACTCTTATCAACATGGGAGTGAGCAAATATGCTGCTTTATGCAAATGTATGTACTTATTCCTGGAAATCAATTACCAACACAAAACAATGACAAATATTGTCCAGGTACTGCATTTAGCATAACAAATATATGTTCCAATCATAACATGGCAAACTGCAGCCCAACAGGCAACAACAGCTGTCAGTGTGTCAGTGTGCTGACTTCACTATGACTTGCCCCAAACTGCATGTGATCATCATAAAGTGGGCATGTCTGTAAAGGGGAGACTCGTGGGTACCCATAGAACCCATTTACATTCACATATCTGGAGGTCAGAGGTCAAGTGACACCTTTGAAAAATGGCCATGCCAGTTTTTCCTCGCCAAAATTTAGCGTAACTTTTGAGCGTTATTTAGCATTCTTCCCGGAACGTTTAACGTGACATTTTCTAGTTTCATATGATACCAGTATCTTCACTCTAACTTTAAGACTGAGCCCGCAACAACCTCTGAAAGACAGAGTAGCGGCCGGGTGGAATAGCCTATTTTTTCCCCCATCCCATGGTGCTGTGTAAAGCTAATTAGCCCTAGTAAATGATAAATGGACTGAACTTAGGCTAGTGTTTTTCTACCTTACAGGACAAAGCACTTTGCAATTTGCCTCTCATTTACCACATGCATACTCCCTCTGAACTTGGGGTTCAGCATCTTACTCAAGGACACTTCGACATGCAGATATGGAGCCGGGGATCAAACCCTCAACCTTGTGATTAATGGGTAACCCGTTTCAGGTTCAAACATTACCAGATTACTTAGACTGACTGTTCTTACACTGTTAAATTCATTCCTTGGACTATTGCTCTTTTTTAGTGTTGGAAAACTAAAAAAAGACGCCACCATCCAAACTCTATATACCGATTATGGCTATTAATAGTACAGGCTCATGCACGCCACTGCGGCATGTAGAGAAATTCAAAGCTAAATAGGTGTACCGTGCCGATAGGCTGTGTATAAGAAATGGACGTAGTCACCGTGGCCCATTGGTTTGTGGACTGCCATTTTGAAGCCTTGAGTTCGGCATTTTGTCCGTCGCCATCTTGGTTATTAGCACCCAGAAGTGACACGAGAGGTTGGAGCGAAGTACAACTGAATGCTGAATTTTTAGGTGACCAAAAATTTACTTTCATGAACTGAAAACACACTGTGAAAGGGTTAAAGTTCTACGCCAAAAACACAGACAACTCCCAGACCGGACAACGCCGTGGTAGCGACCTGTCAATCACAAGGTAGCCCCGCCATAAAGCATACCCTGCTTTATGGTCTAATTGACTCTAAATAGGACCATAATTTACTAGATGAACATCATGCTGTATTGAAGAAGACTTGAAACTAGAGATTGAGACCATAAACTCATGTTTACAATGTTTACTGAGGTAATAAATCAAGAGAGAAGTAGGCTCATTTTCTCATAGACTGCTATACAATCAGACTTCTTTTTGCAACCAGAGGAGTCGCCCCCTGCTGGCTGTAAGACAGAATGCAAGTTTAAGGCACTTCAGCATTGACTTCACTTCTAAGAACCAGGTTGTCGCCTGGTAGTGCCTAGTTATGGTTGCTAATCTATAATTGGTCAATCATTCTTTGTGGCAGGGGTTTAGCTAAGTTTTTATTTATCAACTGATCTGAGGTAAAGACATTTTTTTTTAAAACATTTTATTTTTTTAACCAACTGATTAGAGTTTAAAAGAAAAATCTTTATGTTATTGATATTTTCAGTAGTGTTTCTGTCTCAACTGATGACCTTTTACTGCCCTTTATGAGTTGATGGCTAGCCTATAATAAGCCTCTGAATGAATTCACTGTTTGCTTTTTTTTATGCCCAATCAATACACCATGAGATGATTCATCCGGCCTCAAAGCAGTGACCCTCCCAAGCTGACAGAGCCACATCCAGAACGGACCCACACAGGAACATCATTAAAGCAAAGAGGTGATGGCGAAAGACAGACAGCGACAGGCCGTGTCAGACCTCCACACCTTGCTTCAAATCAGACACCTGCTGCTGCTCACTTGTGTCAAAGGACCTCGGCACCCGAGAAGTTTGTTATCACGTTGTCAAGGTCCCTTTGAGCTTTCCTAATAAGCTCTGACTTCTACTTTTACCCAACCTTCATCCACCTCTGTCAATCACCCTGCCCAGTTTCTGCTTATCAAACTGCTTCCTCACTCTCACTCCATCTGTGCCCTCCTTCTTCCAGTATGCCAGTAACCAAGGCTCTTCCCATCTGCGTATATGAAACCAATTGCTGCGATCCATCACCATTTAAAAACCATTGTCTGGATTTCCACATCCTGCTGTTATTGAGGAGCCCAAGATACATCCTGCCAACATTTATCTATTAAAACTCCATTAGGCCTCGTCTCTCCGATGCCCTGTCCACTCAGGCCGGATCTTCTGTGGCATGGACACCGCATTAAGATCCATCTGAAGTAGATATTAATGTTACGGTTTCATGACGTCCATTGTGAGTGCTCAAGTAATACCGCCGTGGTGGACCACGCCTAACTGATTCTAAGAAACATGAGAACAAAACCGGATAGTGCAAGACCAAAGTATGGTTTTGGCTAATTTGTTTTATGATGTCAAAGTGATGTTATTGTCCAACACAGAGAAACTAAGAATAAGCTTCTTTCAACAGGCTGATATGTTTTTCATTTATATTTCTGTTCTAGGACTGTACACAAATAGATTTTTTTTATTTATCTATTTTTTATTTGGCTGTTCAATACGAAGATTCGACTATTTGTTCCTTTTTTTTTCTTTTAGACTATCTGGTAATCGGAAAATCCATTGGCATGAGTTTCAGTGATGATTTTGGCAGTCAAATGCGGCCCGCCACAGTTTCATAATGAACCGAAAATATATTTATACGTCTCAATCGGCGGGGTCTGCGCGGGGCTGTTTGGTGTGGAAGGATCCTCTCGTGGGACTTCTCCCCGGTGAGGGCGCTACGTTATACGCCACAACTGCCTCTCAGCTTGGAAAGGCCCGTGGTGAATGAAGGTGGCTCACGGCTCTATCCATGAGCTTTGCAGCACCCCCACCCGGTCATCGCCACTTCCCGGTGCCTTGAAGTTAGTGCTCGCTGTGCCCTCTCTGCCTGTGGGGAGGGACAGGGCCCGCGGCGTGACTGTCAACCAGGACAGTCGCGTGGGGTCTGCGGCGATGTCGGCCTTCTTGAAAGACAGACCCCATCTCCTTCACCATGCTTGGGTGATAGATAGATATGAATGGTGCCATCACCATTCATATCTATACAACCTATGTGTTTATGATTATTTTTTTTACAAGAGCACAAGACTTCAAGAAGTAATACAGTATAAAGTACCCATAACCAGTGTTGTACTTAAACTCATAGTGCAGTACTATCTCTCTCAAGCAAAATGATATAGTGAGCAAAGTTTCAATTCATTTCAGTTCATTTCATATTTCTTAGTAATATATTAGTTAACATGTTCACAGGCTGCAATCATAGATGATATTTTGTGCAAATTGGGTATTGTAGTCATGACATTAGAGCCACAGTCAGCTATCTCACATGGAACAGATTTATTATGTAAATAGCTAATATTTGATTTATAATCTCATCACTCCCCACAAGCAAACACAGCTGAGAGATTGGGAGTGACAATAATAAACTTAATTCCCCCAAAACTGCAGGGAATATACCACAATCACCAGTCCTAGAGTTGTAGCAGCAAGCTAAGATGCATCATATATGCAGCAGATAATTATTAAGCATATTAAACTCAGTGCTTTATAAGCCATGGGTGCAGGTGAATGTGGGAAAATGGCTCAATGAGCTCAACAGTAAAAGTGTGATTGATATGTTGATATGAAGAATAGTAAAGCAAGCTGTCACATAAACCCAATGCTCTCAGTTTAAATATTTCTCTAATGCTCGGATGAAAATGAAATGTGTGGAGAAAATGTGACAAAAGCCATAACTTACTGAGCTCCCCATGAAGCCAATATTACAGGATTATAATTATGTGAATGGGCTGTGTGCAGTCATGCTTACAGCCCTAAAGCCACAAAATTATTTTCTACCACAGATCTGGCTTCCAATGAGCCCCCAAAAACAACAGCAACAAGCAAGCAACAGGGAAATATGCACAAGCACCAAATCAGTTCAGCCCCTCGGATTCATAACACTCAAACATTTCACCACTTATATAAATCAACAGCATGGAAACATCACAATGTAAGTGCCAAACACCAATCAAAAGAAAAAATAATGTCACCGCCAGCCACTTCAAGAAGTTATTTTACAATTAATACCAACAACAACACTGCCAATAAATTTACTGCTGCATGAAAGTAGAAAACAATCAGCAAATGCAAAGATAATGTTAGCTAGCAAGATCTGAGAGAAACATTAAACAGCCAGTCTCATAGCTTATTAATAATCCCAAGCACATAAAAACCAACTAAACACAGCCAACAACAGGGCTGGACTGGCCATCTTGCATACCTGGCATTTTCCCAGTGGGCCAACATCCTTTTGGGCCGACGTATGTCTTCTTCTTTTTTTTTTCTTTTGGCCCATAAAACAGGTAAATCGGTCCATTTCTTTTCCTTAATTGACACTGGGCTGGCCCAATCACTCTGTGCCGGGCGGCCACTGACATAAGTTATGAGAGATAAGCAGTGCTCGAAGTGGGCCGGTACGTAGCGGTATGCAGTATCTTATTCATTTTACTCCTTGGTGTACTGTGACTTTTTCATGCGTATACCGGAGCTTCTCACAAGCTGCCAGATCTCCTCTGCCCTCTCCATATCAGGTTCTCTGGGAGATTCATAATGGTGATACATAACGGCCAGCATATTTGCACCGCATGGGTTCATTGTTTTAAAGTTACCAGAATTCAGCAAACAAATAGCGTGTTCCAATCCACGTACTTCCAGAAGTACACTTCAATGTCGTGCACTTTGTGCACTCTGTACTCACTTGAGTAGTGCGTAAATTTCAACAGGGTAGGGTCGTCTCAAATCGAATACTCTGTGGCGCACTGACCGGAAATGACGATCGCAACATTTGACCGCGGCTCGCTACCCGCCAAAATATCTTCTGAAAAAAAATGAAAGCACAGTGGAAATTACATTTCCAACGTCGTTGCCTACGATGTGTCCTCCTGTTGGCTGAAAATGCACCGGTATGTTTACGTGTTGTATTGTTTTATTCTGTTATCTACGTATGTTTGAATAGTGGTCGTGGCTCCGCCCCTTCCGATAAGTAGCCAAGATGGAGACAGTTGAGTGTGGAAAGTGTCCAGCGTTCCACACTCAACCATCTGACCGTTTTGAGTACAACATCCGGGTACTTTGAGTGCACTGCATTTTGCCGTACGTCACAGTGTGAACGCACTTATACACTCAAAATAGTAAGTGTAAGTACAGAAGTACGCGGATTGGAACACACTGAAAGTCTCTGAAACTCAAATTTTTCTGGGGGAGGATCCCAGATCCCAGCTTTGGTTTTGAAATCCTCCCAGTTTTTGAGGTCTCAAGATTGGCAAGTATGAAAAAACAACCACATTTAAAGATATTTCCCCGAACAACACAACTTGGTACACACAGCACAAAATAGTCGGTGATGGTGCCGGTCTGGGCCAAAATGCCAGGGCCGATTTTTTGTCCCAGTCCAGCCCTGGTCAAAAACACAGCATTTCACAATATTAATGAAAGCACAAGCAGTTTAATAGCTAATAAAAAGAAGAAATGTACCTTTGTGAAGTGAAGTAGTAGCAGGTGGGAAGAAATGGAGACAAGATGGCAGCTGAAGACTTCCATTTGAAACTGGCCTTGAAGAGAAGAGACCAACAGCCAGTAGTAGAGTAGTCTCCTTCAGTAGTTGGGAGCCCAAAAACACATTTTATAGCCTGAAAAGTCATCCTAGAATATCCTAATAATGCTGTTTGTAAGCTATCTTACTTATTAAAGGGACTATTTGTAACTTTCAGAATTGCTTCTTAACAGCGACACCTGTGGCCGTGAAATCAACGAAAGTCAGCGTCGGGCTCGCGCTTGTTCGCTCTAAATAGACCTGAACGAGCATCGCTCAAAACAATGAGGCGACACACGTTAGCTAAAACCACAATATCACTCTATATTTCAGCTGCTTGGCAGTAATGTTAGCTGACCAGACAGAGGTCTCTCCATGAACATGATTTAGATCTGATCTAGTGTTGGCTTTTCCTGCCTCACCCTCCTGCGCCCGCAGGGAGACACCAGCAACCGGAGCCTCTCCTCCGTTGCCTGCTTGCCTTCACTGACACAGCGCGCACCAACAGAGGTTTTCCGTGTCTTGTGAAGTGACGAGCCTCCGCAGAGAGAAACGTGAACCGTGACACCGGCACCCGGTGTCCCCCTGCGGGCGCAGGAGGGAGACGGTAACGTTTCTCTCTGGAGAAGCTGCAGCATTTATTTCTGCACAAACGTCCACTGAACATTCACTAGATATTCTCAGAGCTAAACTAACTCTTCTGCAGTGTGGAGTGA
>CAKAOH010034111.1:0-12060 GCA_916701665.1 Sebastiscus tertius
CATCAGCTCAGTCTTAATTTGGATTTTTGTTTGAAAATGGAGGAATTGAAAAATGTTGCTAATCTGATACACACCAACATATCGGCCTGTTTGGGAACAGAAACATCATAAAACAGCCAATTTAACAATACATTAATGAATTCATAAAATCTCTTTGAAAATGCAGTTTAAGTTGGAAAGTTGGCCAACACCATCTTGGTTTTTGTCCGTCTTCTGCACTAAGTAGGAACATTTCAGATTTGCTCTGCTCTGAATTTCTCTTCAAAATCCCCTCTACATTTATGATTCTCTATTGACCTTAGGCTTTGTAAACAACCGACAATATCAAACTATTGTGCCATCTGATTATTTGCATGTTTGCTGTATGGCCGTCACCATCTTGGTTTTTTGCAACCAGAAGTGACACGAGAGGGTGGAGCTAAGTACAACCGAACGCTGAATAAGACATTTTTAGGCAACTAAAAATGTTACAATTAACTTTGATGAAGAGAAAACACACTGTGAAAGGGTTAAAGTTCTTAGACGAAAACGTGGACAACTCCCAGACCGGACAACGCCGTGGTAGCGACCTGTCAATCACAAGGTAGCCACGCCCTAAAGGTTCGCCAAAATGGGAAACTAATCAATCAATTCCACTGGATTAAATCTAAATTGCAGTGAAATTTCGCCGTTTTAAATGCTGCTGTGACCACGATAGAAGTCAGTTTGAAGGACTCACCTCCTCCTTCCTTCTTGTCGTCCTTCTTGTCGTCCTTCTTGATGTCCTTCTTGTGGTCTTCTATACCACAAAGTCCTTTTACCTGACCCGTGACAGCGTCCCCTGCAGAACAAACAGCTGTTAGTTCCTCAACACCTGGTGAGGTCACACTGTGATGTACAGGTAGCAGGCCCATCGGGACTGGATTTCTGTCTGTAGCGGAGGCGTGGTGATTTAAACGTCACCTGCTCTGGTCAGTGATTTTAATCCGTATACTGCTGCATTTCATCAGCTGAGTGTTAAATTTCACTTTTGCGTGAAAATGGAGGAATTGAAAAATGTTGCTAATCTGATAGATACCAAGATATCGGCCTGTGTGGGAACCAACATGACGACAGAACACAATTAAAGCCATCAGGAGAGATGGACCTGTTGTCATGTCAGCTATTCTCTTCTGGCTTCGGGTCGTCTCTCATAGTATTTAAAAGTATTTCCAATGAAAACAGCAGTAGCATTAGATTCAACCTGCCTGGAGCACCTGCAGGTGGGTGGGGAGTACTAACTGAATTATGTGCAGTGTTTTATTTAACACTGGAAGAGACTGCAGCGAATAGCCTGATCCCTCCGTTTCTCCGTCTGAAAATCATCTACAAGAATTATTTTGTTTACATGTTTATCTTTTTAACTTGAGAAGGAGACGGACGATCAACTAGCTGTCACAGTAAAATCTTCACAAAGTAATTTAAATGTAAAAGGGAGAGTTACTCCATTATGGAGGACCACAAGAGTCACATAAATAGTAATAAAGCATGTAATTGATTAATAACTAATTGTACAATAAAAATAGGCATTAATACATTTGCCAACAAATTGATTAATTAATCTATGAATAAATGGACTAAATTACAAACTAATTCATAATTTGACATTTTAATGGGCAATAAAAAGATGAATTATAAAAATAATTTACACATGAAATATTAATCCATCAATAAATAGTTCAAATTTAAAGAGATTTACAAAAACACCATAAAACAGCCAATTTAACAATGCATTAATGAATTCATAAAATCTATTTGAAAATACAGGTTTTAATCAGGCATTTAAAAGGGCAACTTCTTTTGTCATTTGCATTTCCCTGCTGCTTTTACTAAACGCACCCACACATCAAATATATAATTATCATTTTACACACATTTTCCCCAAACTTCAGCCTTTTATTATTATTATTATTATTATTATTATTATTATTATTATTATTTGGTATCTTTGGAAACTTTCTACTCGAGCTCCCGATGAGTGCTTCCTGCTTTAAACCTGTTGCCATCCAGTCGAGAGGAAACAAAGTCAAACAACTTCTGCATCTTCAATTAAACTCAAACACGATCTTATCTCAGAGAGACTATCAAAATGATACTCACCCGCTGCTTCAGCCATCTGGCCTCCGTATTTTTTACACACATCACTGTTTTTAATTGTATCTAAGAAATTCATTGTTGTGACAATGGTTGGTGCCTTGCTCAAACCCCTGATGTGAGTGTGTGTTGAGTGTGTTTATGGATGGAGGAAGTCGGGTCTTATAGAGGCAGGTGTCCCTGCAGGTGACGCCTCTCTGGTCTCGCCCTGTTGAGGAATCAGGTGTGTCTACAGGGTGGACCTGTCTCACAGGTCTGAGACGTCAAAGCAGCAGAAAACAAAGATATATAAACACACATCATCATCAAAGAGGGACACAAATACCCCACACCTCACCTCACCTCCATACCATTATTGACACACAATACACCTGAACTGAATGGACTGTAATGCTGTGCAACATGCTGCCTTCCACTGCGTAATTGTCTGAAATACATTAATTATTTATTTTTTTAAATATTTTGGAGAGTTACAAGTTCTTTTGACATGGTCATGGAGCATATATATATATATATATATATACAGTATATATATATATACAGTATATATATATATATCTGTATTCTGGGGGTATCGTTCCTATGCAGAGGGTAATTTAGTTTATTTATTGACTACACTGAAGGTGTTTTATATTTTAATAAATTATTTATTTATTGTGTTGAGTTGAATGTGCTACTTATTTTGTATTGTAATTACCTTGTGCCTTTTCTACCTTTTTTCTTTTCCTAAAGCTGACTCGGTTTAAACTGCTCAGAGTTCCAATGTACTTATAGGTGACAATGGCAAATAAAACTCTTGAGTCGCCGCCAGCATGTAAAATCAAATCATTATAATAAAGTCAGGTATAGGAAAGAATATATTTATATATGTATGTGTGTGTACAGTGTTGGCTAATTTGTGGCCATTGCTTAGTTCTGTCTTTCTGTCTTTATTGTTTTTATCTTATATTTATGCTTATTATTATTCAGTTATGTATTATTATTATTTTTTATTTTTTATTGCATTGTAGAATTCATTTTCATTCATTTTAGTCCTGAAATGTGTTTGTTCCTGGTTCAACCATGTAAAGCACCTACTTTGAAAAGTGCCGTATAAATGAAGATTATTATTATTATTATTATTATTATTATCATTACTACTATTATTAAAAATAATAATAATAACAATAACAACAATAATAATAATTAAAGTTTGGAGATCCTGGTCATGGTTCCTTTTATTTATGTGAAGCCCAAAATGTATTTTGGTTTATTTGGATCATTTGAAAAATTCTCAAACAACTAAACTAAACTAACTAAACAAACGTAAAGACCTGAATGACTGATATGCATTGAATGCTGACATTCACAGTTAATCAATGAACTTTTAACTTGTGTGTTAACTTGTTTTATGTGTCCAGGTTACTGGGAGTGTTTTGTCAGTATTTTATTTCTTGTATTGGAGTTGTGATGAAGCCGTCGTTGTGAATGGTGTTTCTGACGTTGTGGTCAGACCGGCCGTCCTGCTTTATGACAGCAGCGTGTTTTGTTGGAAGTGAGGAGGGTCAGAGGCCTGAGGCCTGTACTACGAAGCGAGCTCAACATACTCAGGGTATGTTTCGTTATCTGGCTTCACTTAACCTAACAAACGAGATCTCGCTAAACTGTACTACGAAGCTGGTTATCAACTCAGTATGTCAACATACATGTCTAAATATAAATAGCGTTTACAAGAATAATAGATAAATGTAATACACTTATTTTTACCCTACGAATATGGTATGGTGTCTATGAGTATTTAAACATCATTTCACCTGCTTCCCCCCTCTGTTTAAACTGTGTTGTTTTTAAACCTGGATTATGACTTTAACTTCTTCATATGTGTATAATATTATCATACAATCACCGCACTGATCTCTGATTGGTCAGTAGGCTAGGAGGTGCTTTCATGCAAAGAAATTTAAGTCATAATCCAGACTAAAAACAACACAGTTTAAACTGACAAATACAGGAAGGACAGTGGACTTTATGTTGGGGGTGTTTACCACTTTGAATTATATTTTTATATTTATTTTCTTTACTTGCTCTTGAGTCCGTTTCACACCGTCAGAGAGGGGGGGACGCAGCTAAAATGATGTTTAAATACTTATAGACGTCATTAATTACTTGAATGGTAGAAAGAAGTGTATTACATTCATTTATTACATAAGCTATTTATATTTAGATAAGTACACTGTACTTCTGAGTATTCCGTTAAATGAATCAATCTGTTAATTTATGCATTCACACATCTGGAGTTTTTTCTTTTTCCAGCTGTTCTTCCTGCATTTAGCAGCTTCAACTGTGTTACTTTTAGCCTGAAGTGTTTAATTTCTTCGTATTTGTCTAAATAGTTTACACTTTGTAAAATGTCTCGCTCTGCCTGTCTGTCAGTAGTCTTGTTCATGTCTGTGATTGGTCAGATGCTGCAAACACTTCCTCGTTCATGTGAACGCGCTCATAACCAGACTGAGAAACCCTGGGTTGACTTACCGAGTTGATAACCAGCTTCGTAGTACAGTTTAGCGAGATCTCGTTTGTTAGGTTAAGTGAAGCCAGATAATGAGAACATACCCTGAGTATGTTGAACTCGCTTCGTAGTACAGGCCTCTGCTTCATGACAGCAGCGTGTTTTGTTGGCAGTGAGGAGGATCAGGTGATGCTCCGGGGCAAGTGTAATATGACCGGCCACACCCAGCACAAACTGAACATGTCTCCATGACGTCTCTGAGCTGAGTCTGTCCTGAAATGACACCTGAAAACAAATAGTTTGATGCTCTGATATGCAAATACCTAAAAAGTGATGGAAGGTGAATTTAAAAAAGCAAACGTATACGAATGTTAACCGGTCGCAGTATCTACAGTTCTGTCTTCTAACAAGCTGGGTGACAACCTGTCCAGGTGTACCCCGCCTCTCGCCTAATGTTAGGGTTCCTTGTGCTTTTGGGGGAAATCGAGGCTGAATCCAGGTCCATAAAGTTTTGCAAAATTTGCAATCTGTGATATTGAGCTACACAAATAAAATTGACATGACTACTGGAAGCACAACTCGGACCCGGATGAGTGTTGGAAAATCAATGATTTAATAAATTAGGGCTGCCAAAGTTAACGCACGTTTTAATGCCACTAATTTCTTTAATGCATTAACGATGATCTTTCGTAGGTTGTAGCGGGCTCAGCTTTAAAGCTAGAGTGAAGATACTGGTATCATATGAAACTACAAAACCTACAGGAATCTATTGGTACCAACTATGTCATTTTTTGACATTTTTTGCATTTGTTTCAGACATTTTTTTAATTTATTTCTGGACAATCTTTCGCATATTTTTTGACTATTTTTCATATATTTTTCACGTATTTTACGGACATTTGCCGGACATTTTTTGACACTGTTACAGACATTTTCAAACATTTTTGGGACATTTTTATTTACATATTTCGAATATTTATAGGACATTTTTCAGATTTTTTTTGGGACATTTGTCGGACATTACATTTTGGCAAGGTAAAACTGCTATGACCATTTTCAAAGGGGTCCCTTGACCTCTGACCTCAAGATATGTGAACGAAAACGGGTTCGAGGAAAAACTGCTAGCCATTTGTGTTGTTAATTGATTTCCAATCATAAATATACTGTATTAGGGCTGTCAATTGATTAAAATATTTAATCACGATTAATCATACATTTTTGTATCTGTTCTAAATGTACCTTAAAGGGAGATTCGTCAAATATTAAATACACTTACAGATTTGTAATGTGCATTATTTAAAATTTTCATTTTAAAAGTAATTCATGGGAACAGAAATGTTGCTGCATAACAGGAATGACCCATTGTCCGTAAATGAAACTTGAGCACACTTTGTACAATGTTTGGGCGTTCATCTTTACCAGTGGAGACGTCCAACAGCTTGGAAACACCCTCCTGTTCTCCCACGCAGCTGAACATTACACACAAAGCAGCACATAAATAGTTCAGCTGCACTCAGAGAAACTGGTCTTTGTTGTGTGGCAGGTTTAGTTTCATTTTTTTGGAGTTACATCAGACAACGCTTCTGGAAGTACTTGTCTGTCTGGAGATCAGGTGAAAGTATCAAAACTACAAATTACAATTAAAACTAAAGCTATTTATTAACCTGATATAACCGGGATATGTGTAATTATAAACAATTACAGGTTGTTTAAAGTGACAGTGACTGATTTTGAACTGAAGCAGTAACATATTAATTATATAAAGTCATTTAAAGTATCATAGAAAACCATATGATAAGATAACGTAGGTGATATATAAAAAAGATATTTAAAATAAATGTGATATATATGTTACAAACAGAGCAAATAGGTGAATAAAATATCAAATAAATAGAGATAAAGTCACTGTAAAGTGTGTTGACATGATATATACCAACACAGTCTCACGGCAGTTCTTCAAATAGTCACAAAAATGTAATCTGATTTGTGTACAGACACGAATTTCCCTTCTTCTTTTTTTTCGTGACGCTCAGCACGACTTTCAACAATGTATTTTTTGTGCGTTTTCATATGAATGTCCAGGAACACGTTACGCACATGGCATTTCCGCTCCAGTCTTTTCAAAATAAAAATACTTACCGTAACTTACTGTAAGTACGTAAGTTACGTCACAAAAGCTACTTAGTTAGGTTTAGGAAAAGATCGCGGTTTGGGTTAAAATAACTCCGGAAGTTCTATTACTCAAGTACGGAAGTTACGTGACAAAAACTGGTTAGTTAGGTTTAGGAAAAGATCGCAGTTAAGGTTAAAATAACACCGGAAGTTCCGTAACTTAAATACGGAAGTTACGTGACAAATAAATCAACGCTTACTTGTGTTTTTACACGGGAATTGAACAGCGGTTTCTTGGTGAAAGTCTCCTGTTTTTAGACCCACCCATCCATCCCGACCTCCTCCCTACACTGTGTTCCATGGTTCACAACTACGTGGATTACATTCGAATAAATTTTGTGCTGAAAAAAAATTGTCTATGTACTTGAAATCAATACGTTAAATTTTGTGTCTATTTCACAAACCGCTGTGCGACTGGGCTGAATATACTCAGAGGTGGAAGAAGTATTCAGTAAAAATCACAGAACCTCAGGGTTAAATATATTAAAATAAATAATTCTTACTGAAGTAAACATATTAGTATTAGTACTTTTACAGTAACAGTATTTTCTACAGTTATTAGTAATTTTACTGTAACAGAGTATTTTCACAGTGTGGTGTTGGTACTTTTACTGAAAGAACATTTTCAATGCAGCACTTTTACTGCTGTAAAGGATCTGAATACCTCCATCTGTGATAATAATACTGTATTAACTGAATCCCACAGTTTGATATTTAGTCCAATGCGCCACCTACTGGCTGGCTGCATTAATACTCCTGCACAACAGAGGATTTACTACTATATATATATACACAGCAGTATGCTCATTTATTGTACTTTTACTGTCGTCCAGTACAGCAGTACACTAATTCATTGTACTTTTACTGTGGTCCAGTACAACAGTAGGTTCATTTATTGTACTTTTAATGTGGTCCAGTACAGCAGTAGGCTCATTTATTGTACTTTTACTATGGTCCAGGACAGCAGTACGCTCACTTATTGTACTTTTACTGTGATCCAGCACAGCAGTTTGCTCTTTTTTGTGTTCGTTTTAGTATTGACATGATATATTTTATTCTATTTTAATGTAACAGTGAAGAAGAAACATAGAGGTGGATTTCAAAACACATTTTTATTTCACTTCTGTTGTTTTGTAAAAGAAGAAATCAGCTCAGTTAATATCAGAAACAGACTGCAGGTGTGTGTGTGTGTGTGTGTGTGTGTGTGTGTGTGTGTGAGAGAGAGTCATTATTAGTTCATGTGTATGTGTGTTTTCTAGTATTTCAGATGTGTGTCAGTAAAGCAACATGCAGTCACAAGGCTTCAGATATCTGTCAGTCAGGGGGTGGGGTCAGCAGGGTGATTGACAGGAGGAGGGGCGGGGCTTGTAGGACACTTGCGGCATCATTAAGTGAACACTCTGCCAGGTGGGTGATGTCATCACACACCGACCAATCAGCTGAGAGTATGGACGCATACGACCTGATTAAATTCTGAGTGTTGACATCATTGTGTTTATGTGTGTGTGTGTGTGTGTGTGTGAGAGGCAGTGTAACCATGGCAATGGGAGGGAAGGCGATGAGGATGAAGAGGAGGCTTTCTATTGGTTAATGAGGTTAAGTGAAATGCGGTAGATGGGGATGAATCTCTCATGGAGAGTCAGAGGTCAGAGGGTTGAGCGACAGCTAAAATGTAAAGGTTCCTCTTCTCTCGTTGCTCATTGGACAGGAAGAAACAGGAAGTGAGCGCAGGTCGGTGAGGACGAGATTCTGAGACAGAAAGAAAACAAAATTAAGGGGCTTAAATTAAAGTGTGAACATAGAAATGTGTGGTTTGACATTCAGTCACCTCACCTACTGTGCCGCCGGTTCAGTCTGTTCTCCTCCTGCTTCTGTTTTTGGGTGGTCGACCTGCAGCAGAGACAGAGCAGAGGTCACATGACACCAAACTACACCTCCATACAAATCCAGTCATATGCAAAGCTGCACTCCTCCCAGAACAACGACACAGGCGCAAATAATATGAATACTGGCTGAAGTCCATGTTTGTCTCTTAAACGTTCCTTATTAACTGAATATTCAACCTGCAAACACATTTTACTATCCTGTTAACAAAGCTGACTTTTCTTCTTCTTAAAAGATTAACATTTCTCTTTAATTTAACATTTTAAATGTTGAATTAAAGAGAAAACTAATAAAAAATGTAAACTACAATAACCACTATTTAAATATATAATAACACTATAAAAAACAAAACTGCATTTAAAAATGTTAAAATTAACATTTTAATGAAAATAAGCTACTTTTTTTTACTTATATTAAAACTAAAGAATAGTAAAAAATAAAGAGAAAACTAATATAACATGTAAACTACAATAACCACTATTTAAATATATAATAACTAAAACTGCATTTAAAAAAGTTAAATTAACATTTTTAATGAAAATAAGCTATATTTTGTTTTTACTTATATTCAAACTAAATTATTAAAATAAACTCAAATTTTAAAAAGTTTATAAAAAGAAATATGATGTTGACAACTGGCTAGTTACATTTAAATTAAAACAAAACTAATAAATTTTTTATACATTAATAGATAATTTCACACAGGTGAAACTAATAACATGAAAAATGGCTGCACTTCATTTAGATGTGTTTGTCTTTTAAACTTATAAATGGAAAATTTAACACATCTTTCTATCCTGTTGACCAAACTGACTTTTCTAATTTCTCTTCTGATTGAACCCTTTAACAATTGTATGTATTTACACCATTTGCTTTGGGAGAAGTGTAACTTTGTATCTGTACAATCGTATGACAACAGGAGCGCAGAGATGAAGCCAAAAATGAGCTGAAGCTGAAAGAAACAGCCATGTTAGTCATTGTTGATGTGATGACTAAATCCTGCAACAGGAAACACTTCTACCCCTAAAAGGTAATTCCAACCTGATCTTCATTGTTTCTTGTTTCTAGACTCGTTTCTTTGTTTCCTAAATTCCAAAACACAACTAGCCAAGTGTGATAATCATCAACATGGGGAAATTGATCCGAACTAAACAAACATTAATAGAGTTTGAAAATAGATCAAACATGTAAACTGGTCTTTCTCTAAAGGGAGCAGTTGTTGTTAGTAAAGTAAAGAAGGGTGTCATCAGCATAATGTTGAACATCAAACCGATTTTAGCAGAAAGAACAATGTTTTTATTTCTGCCAACGACATACCATGCATCCTTCTCTTTCGTGCTTTGTTAGTTTTATAAATCTGAGTGGAAACCATAATCACACATTGATATTAGCAGTTTTCTAGCCATGCTGTATTCCTGCTTAAATATCTGTAATGCAAATAAAAGTCTGGTCGTATAAAAGAGCTGTCTAGTCATATCAGTGAGTTAAATAATGTTTACTGCTCTGGAAGCCATTATGTTGTTACTATAACAATAACAACAACAACTACTACTACTACCACTACTACTACTACTACTACTATAGAGAATGTGTCTTGAGTCTGACACATTTCTGACCTGACACGTTTTTCCTGTCTTTTCGCGGGGATTGTTTTTGGTGATTGTGTATGTGTATGTGTATGTAATTTACTTTTTTTCTCTGAGATTAAAGTCGGAAATTTACAAAAACAAAAAAAGTGGATATTCTCTGAGATTAAAGTTGTAAATTTACCAAAACAAAAAAACATGAAAATTCTCTTAGATTTAAATTTTGAATTAACGAGAAAAAACTTGGAAAGTTGCTCACACTTCTTCATTAGCAGCCAACAGGTGATCTGAATAACCTCCAATCAACTCAGGTGTACTGGGACATTCAGTTAAATGAACTGACAGCAAAATACCAAAGAATGAGGTACTGCTACTGCTGGATAGATTAGTTTATAATAATACTTTAGGTTTAATCTTTAGGTTTTCTAGTTTCATATGATACCAGTATCTTCACTCTATCTTTAAAACTGAGCCCGCTACAACCTAAAAATCACAAGTTGCGTTAAAGCGTTAAAGAAATTAGTGGCATTAAAACAAATTTGCGTTATTATCGCATCAACTTTGACAGCCCTAATTTATTTCGATATTCTCTGAGATTAAAGTCGTAAATTTACGAAAACAAAAAAAAACGTGGTTAATTTCTGAGATTAAAGTTGTAAATTTACGAAAACAAAAAACCTAGATATTCTCTGCGATTAGAGTAGTAAATTTACAAAAAAATGTAATGTTCTCTGAGATTAAAATTGTAAATTTACAAAAAAAAGTGGATATTCTTTGGGATTTTAATCGTAAATTTCCGAAAAAAAGATAATATTCTCTGAGCTAAAAGTCGTAAATTTCCGAAAAAAAGAATTTATATTCTGAGTTTAAAATTTTAAATTTACACAAACAAAAAATGTGGATATTCTCTGCAATTAAAGTTGTAAATGTACAAAAAAAATTTGAATATTGTCTGAGATTAAAGTTTTAAATTTACAAAAACAAAGAAATGTGGATATTCTCTGAGATTACAGTACTACTAAAACTGAGCCCGCTACAACTTAAAAATCACAATTTGCATTAATGCATTAAAGAAATTAGTGGCGTTAAAACAAATTTGCGTTGACGCGTTATTATCGCGTTAACTTTAACAGCCATAATGTATTTAGATATTTTGTATAATTAATCTGAACATGCAACGTAATCAGTACTTAAAATTATTAAATAAATGTAGTGCAGTAAAATGTACAATATTTCCCTCTGAGATGTAGTAGAACCACAACATTTGTACTGAAGTACACCACTGAGTTATTGTCTGATTACAGTATTTTATAGACTCATTACTTAATATGTTAAGATTTTTTTGGCCAACCAAAGACTAAATGTGTGACCGTGCCTTAAAGGATTCTCCCCATCAGAACCTGTTAACTGTACCAGTACCAGTACTTCCACTACTGCTGATGACACACACATCTAAATAACATTAATCAATTCAAATATAATATTTCTTGCAGATATCAGTGGAACTCCACTGACATCATCAGCAAAAAATATTGTCATTTTATTAATATTATCCCTGTAATGCATTTTAATGTCAGAAAGTCACATCAGGCAACGAGCATCATGCCATGCAATCAGTCCGTCACTCAACCCCCTCCCCCCCACCCCCCACCCCCCGACCAATCAGACACCTCCTCAGCCTCTGGTCCCGCCTCCTCCTGTTCTCATCCAATCACCAGAGATTTGTGAAGACAAAAAAAATGAAAGTTATCAACAGAACACAGATTATAATATGAATTACTGTATATATATATATATATATATATATATATATATATA
>CAKAOH010034119.1:0-13077 GCA_916701665.1 Sebastiscus tertius
ACACAGGAACCAACGTCACACAGGAACTAAAGTCACACAGGAACTAACGTCACACAGGAACCAACGTCACACAGGAACCAACGTCACACAGGAACTAACGTCACACAGGAACCAACGTCACACAGGAACCAACGTCACACAGGAACTAAAGTCACACAGGAACTAACGTCACACAGGAACCAACGTCACACAGGAACTAAAGTCACACAGGAACTAAAGTCACACAGGAACTAACGTCACACAGGAACTAAAGTCACACAGGAACTAAAGTCACAGGAACTAACATCACACAGGAACTAAAGTCACACAGGAACTAAAGTCACAGGAACTAACATCACACAGGAAGCAGGGAAACGGAGTTAAAGTGACAGTGAGTTAGAAAAATACCAATTTCCAATAAATATAAACTTGTTTCAAGAACTTTCTAAAACCAGAACGAGTCCCCCAAAATCTTCCGTCCTCAGCAACCCGACTTTTATCATAAAGAGAAGCCGGCGCCGCTTTGATTAAATGGAAACAATAACTACAAAACCACCTGAAATAATGAACACATTCAGCCTTTCCTATAATCAAACATCAGTATGTTAATGTCATACATCCATCTACTGACGGTCACAACCTCAGAGGTAAGAACTGGAATGATGAAATATTTAAAAGTATCAAAATTCTTAAAACTTTTCTAGAGAAAAGTTTAATGCCAAATTGCCATTATGATGTGGAAAGTTACGGATTGTTAAACGTGAATAAAATGTTCTTAAACTGCTCTTAAACCAGAAGTTCAAAAGAAACCAGGCTTTGTTTAATTCATCACACAATAAATAACAGGAACGTTCCTCTGTGCTTCGATGGACACCGATTACTACAACTTTTTTCTGCTGACTATTATTTTTTTATTACTTTTACTATTTTATTACTTTACTATTACTGAACATTTTCCTGTACGGTGGGAATATTTTTCCCGTTTTTTTTTAGCAGTTTTTGAGAATATTTTGTACCTGTTTTTTATCTCTATTTTTACCGGTTATTTTTTTTTTACCTGTTTTTGAGAAAAACATTTTAACTGTTTTTTTATATCTTTATTTTTACCTGTTTTTTTCGGAATATTTTTTGAGAATATTTTTTACCTGTTTTTTTAAGAATATTATTTTCGCCCCTAGAGGGATTAATAAAGTTTGAATTGAACTGAATAATCTGTTTTTGTTCCACTTTATCATGAAAAAAATCACCTGATTCAAGAACATCCCTGAAACATTTGGAGGTTGAATTATAGAGACCCTTTCAGTGACGACGTCATGATGACGTCATGATGACGTCATGATGAGGTCACAGTGTCAGCTGGAGGCTAACGCTAGCAGTGGGCTAAAGTTACACATCTAAAATGTCCTCTTGTTGTGTTGTTGGCTGAATCCAGATATCAGAATCAGATATATGTTAGCAGAAGTCTAAACTATCAGCAACCCTTTCTCTCCGTCTCTGAAGCGCTTCTCCGATATTGTCCGACTCTCTTTCTGACTGGCGTTACTGAAGGATAGTTAACTAGAGACATCCAGAGATTTATACGCCCTCAGTTTATCTTCACAGCGCTGCCGTTGGCCACCGGCCCGCTGGTCGGACGGCCGGCTGCTTAGCTAGCTTAGCTCGCTGATTCCACCACGCTGTCATGAAACACAGAACATGAGGTGAACAAAGTCGTCCCTCATCTGGTGATAGCACGGTGCTTTCCTACGCTGAGACCAGAGTGTGAGGATGAAGCATTGAGTTGTTACAAATGAGTCCAACGGAGGACGGCGCCGGGTCACGGTCCCTCTGCCTCACTCCTCGCCGCCAGGAGACGACTTCACCGGGAGGAGAGCAGGCGTTATCCAGCCGTCTCCTCCTCCTGCAGTCGTCTCCAGCGGCGTAGGGGTCGGCTAATCTGGTCCCGTTGGTTCATGTTAACCTCCTCAACTACCTCTGGTGATCCTGGAGAGTGACGGCACATGTTGAGAGAAACTAGCAGTGTGTTCTAATCCGCGTACTTCTGTACTTACACTTACTACTTTGAGCGCATAGTGCGTTCACACTGGGAAGTACGGCAGAATGCAGTGCACTCAAAGTACCCGGATGTTGTACTCAAAACGGTCAGATCGTTGAGTGTGGATCGCTGGACACTTCCCACACTCAACATACGTAGATGACAGAATAAAACAATACGTAAACATCCCGGTGCATTTCCAACAGGAGGACACATCGTAGACGACGTTGGAAACATAATTTCCACTCTGCTTTCGTGAGATGTTGCGATCGTCATTTCCGGTAAGTGCAGCGCAGAATATTTGATTTGAGACGACCCTACCCCATTTAAATATACGCACTATTGAAGTAAGTACAGCGTGCACACAGTGCACTACATTGACGTGTACTTCAGGAAGTACGCGGATTGGAACACACTGCTAGGATTCTCTTCAGCCATTGTTAAATAAAACAAGCCAACAGCACCTGCTAGCCAGCGTTAACTAACGTGTTCAGAGAGTTATCCTGCCTCCACTAAACCCGTCACCATGGTTACTAACAGAGGAGTTAGTCTAGTCGATGTCAGGCCTCGGTATCGGACCGACGTTACTTGATAAGATGAATAAAAAGCAGTTCTTTTATATAATGTGCCAGAAGTTATGGATCAACTTTGACCTTGTTTAGAAGCAGGTCTTCACATGTGACATATAAAGAGTTGTTATCATTACAGAGACGTCTGTCTGCGTGTCCAGGTGGGACTGGGACAGGTGGACAGCAGAGGACCGGGGGGGGTGCTGACAGGCGGGAGTGGGGGGTGGGGATGCTCACCCTGGAGGTTGCTGCCATTGGTGGTGGTGCAGGTGGGGGGCGGGGAGGTCTGTGGCCGCACGACGGGGGCGAAGGCGCTCTTCTGTTTGACTGCAGAAACCATATGGACAGGAGAGAATGAATAAGGGCCTATGGGAGCAGAGGAAGAGAGAGGAGGAGGTGAGGAGGAGGAGGAGTCCTACAGGAGGAGGTGGTGACGGTAACGAGCAGGCAGACGCACAGAGGAGGTGAGTGATCGGATGGAGATGAATCATGCAGGAGGAGGAGGAGGAGGAGGAGGAGGAGGAAGGGGGTCGGACCGAGAGCTCTGGAGGAACCAACATGCTCCGAACACAAACAGCTGCACACATCTGGCAAAGTTGATCCATAACTTGAAGGACTTTTATTTTGTAAAGTAAAAACCAACCTGATCCAACCTGAGAGCGGCAGCAGCTTCATCCACACAAACTGTACAGGTGTGTGTGTGTGTGTGTGTGTGTGTGTGTGTGTGTGTGTGTGTGTGTGTGTCTAATAAACCCATCAGTTGTGTCTTCTATAAAACTGATTCTAATTAAAGGGACAGTCCAACACTTCCTGGACTTCTTCTTCTTCTTCTCTTCCTGTCAGAGATGTTCAGGTATCAGCATCACATCTGTGTGTTCAGTACACAGCTGGAGTCGGGATGCTGTTAGCCTAGCTTAGCATAAACACTGGAAGCGGAGGGAAACTGCTAGCATGGCTTTGACTACAGTTCAAAAAATACCAGCGCCTTTTCTGTAAATTAGATCATTACATTTTTTTGAGTTTCAAAGTTTTTGTCTTTAGAAACAGCAGTTTAGTAGCTGCTCTGGAGCTTTCAGTCATATCACATGATCTTCATCAGCAGATGGAGTTTCTCCCGGTCGTCATTGGCATTTCAAAACAAGAGAAAGAGTCTGAAGAAATCCTGCTGGGGAAGATCACGTGATGTGATTGAAAGCTCCAGTTACCGCTCCAGTGTTTTAGTTAGGAAAAAATATATTTAAAATACTTTAGTAGAGCTTCTGGAACTTTTGATCACATCACATGATCTTCATCACCCTGACGGGGTTTGCCTGGTCGTCATGGATACGTAGATGTTCAAATTTACCTGTTCAATAATCAGAAGAAAAAGCTCTATAACAGAAACTAAATGAAGCTCGAGGTTAGATTGTTTCATGAAGGATGTCTAGGACTTTTATTGTGAAAGGTCAGAAGGGAAGTAGTGGATCTGTGGTCTGCGCTGCCTTCGTCAACGTTGAACGCTTCCGTGTTGTTGTTGTTTTTATAAATACAGACGCAACTCAACGTGATGATTTGATGACTTTATTCACGGTGAGAACCGTCAGAAAAATCGACCTCATTTAAAAAAAAAAAACTGTTCTGAATATATTGACGTGGGAATTAATTGCACTAAAAAAAATGCCGCCGGTGTGTAACGGCCTTTATTTGAAAGGCCATTGAACATTCAACTATTTAAATAATAATATTTATTTATTTATGTATTTATTTGTTTATTTGTTTGTTTGTTTATTTGTTTGTTTGTTTATTTATTTATTTATGTATTTAAGCATCTTGGAGAGTGTTTTTGTGACGTCTGGTCACTGTGTTTCCCTTTAAAATGATTTAAATATAAAAAATGTTCCTGATTTTATTGATTCAGTTTAATATTCTGTTATATTGATTAATAAAACAATCGCTTCCTATTTAGTAGCATTTAGTTAACCCATTGTCATGAAAATTAAGGTCTTCCAATTTCTGATTTTTTTGTAAATTTGATCATATTCTAAAAAAAGGACTATATTCTTTTCCTTCAGTCTCCGTATGTACTCTACATAACAAACAGATCAAACATGTTGATCAGCTTTAGAGCTGTTTGTTGCTACTAAATAGAGTCAAAGCTCAAAATCAGATTATATTCGTTGTTGATCTAAAGTTACTAAAACAACCACGTCTCCAGAAAGAAGCTTTAGAGCCGACAGAGCCATGCTAGCAGTTTCCCTCTGCTTCCAGTGTTTATGCTAAGCTAGGCTAACAGCATCCCGACTCCAGCTCTGTACTGAACACACAGACGTGATGCTGATGCCTGAACATCTCTGAACAGGAAGAGAAGAGGAAGAAGAGGTCCAGGAAGTGTTGTACTGTCCCTTTAAGAACGTCCACAGCGTTTATGGACCACAGTGAGTCTGTAAATGATTCAAGGACAGCATTTGAAGACGTAAAATGAAACGGGGGGAATGTAAATGTGATTTATCGCCTCATGCCAACAACTATCAGTGAGTCCTGGATCGCTGCTTCTCCCTCCTCACATTCCCTCTTTTCTTGGCTCCTTCTTCTTGTTTTTCTGCTTCTTTCTCCAGCTGATATTAATGGATTCGGCCCAAAGCGTGAATGCATGAAGGATGCGGTGAGGATGTTAGTGGGGTTAGTCGAGGAGGAGGAGGAGGAGGAGGAGGAGGAGGAGGATGGACAGGGGGACAGTCAGGAGGAGGTGAACAATGCGTGGCGGTGTTCGGTCGACACACACACACACACACACACACACACACACACACACACACACACACACACACACACACACACACACACACACACACACACATACATTCAGACCCTCGGCGGAGGGAAACTGCAGCTCAGCCAGGCGAGATGTGAGCCCACCTTTTGTTTGGTCGCCAGGGACGACAACATCACCTGGCACGGAGTTTTGAGCTCGCTACCTTCTAAACGAGTCTCACTGAGACTCGCCGAGCGCTTTGATACAGAAGCCAAAACAATGGAGCGCTCCCCGCGGGCGAGTTTAGACTTCACCGGTCTCCAAAACACACCTGCTCCTTCCAAGCAGCAGCAGCAGCTCCGACTCCAGGCGAGATAATCAGAGCAAAGTTTCAGAGGAACAACGGCGCCAACAGGAAACTACTGAAGCATCGACTCGTCTCCTGCAGCGGGAAACGCTTCACTGTCTTTATTCTGGACACCACAACGACCGCTCCTCACCTGCATCAGTCCACACACCTCGACAGGAACACACTACCACCACTTACATATATAACGAGTACTTATCTTTATATTACAGGGGTCAATATAACAATATATCAGGATTTCAGCCCGACCAGGACGGGATGTTTGAGGCCCATATTTAAGAGTTCAAATATCAGCTGATCCACACAACATAAATAAACACGTCTGATAAATCTACCTTTCATTTTCAACGATCACGACCAAGAACAAACTATTATCTATTAAATCATAAACTACAGAGCGGTCGACATACACGCCAATATAAATATATCTGCAATGAGCCGATACGTGTCAACGGATTAACGTCCTCAGTTCTTCATTGCAGCAGATCTAAAAGCACAAAGGCTCAAATCAAAAATACCAAACACTCAGTTGACTTCTGGGATTTTCCCTCATCAACGTCGACCAACACGTCAACTGCTTTCAGTAAATAAACTTGAAGTGACTGAAGGCCTGTAGCTTCAGGGTGAATAATAAAACACCTCCAATCAACACATCAACTGTTTTCATCACTTCTGCTTCAACACGTAAACACGACTGACACTTCGGTTCCTTTCACCCGTTCTGAATGTTATCAGCTGATTGAATGGTCGTTATCAGCGGTTAACATCTTATTATGATCTACCACTCTGATGCTTCAGACGGGCCAAACTGCACCGACCACGCTGTGGAAGTGAAACTTAACGTTGTGAATTAATTAGGGCTGTCAATCAATTCAAATATTTAATCGCAAATTAATCACACATGTTTATCCGTTCAAAATGAACCTTAAAGGGAGATTAGTCAAGTACTTATTCCTCTTATCAACATGGGAGTGGATGAATATGCTGCTTTATGTAAATGAATGTATATATTTATTATTGTAAATCAATTAACACAAAACAATGACAGATATTGATCCAGAAACCCTCACAGGTACTGCATTTAGCATAAAACAATATGCTCACATCATAACATGGCAAACTGCATCACAGTGGTAGTGATGTTAAGCACTGATAACGCCCTTTCAATCTGATAACACTCGAAGTGGGTGGTTCCTTTCAGTGCTTTCACATCACCTGGAACTAAACAGCTAAATGCAGTGATTAATCCTCAACTGACCAATCAGCTGCTTTAATCACCTACACTTCAAATGACACCTTAACTCCTTTCAATACTTCAACTGATATTTCAATTCCTTCAGTGCTTCGACTTCAGCCGTAACTTTCACGAGCAATGATTGAGCTGTGAACGGAGGTTAATCTTCACTAAATGAAGCCTTTAGTTAATTCAGAGTTGTTCCCCATAATGATAAACAGTGAAGTGTGTTTTGGATTGTGTAATTTGAGCCGCTCTCAGACAGTTGAAGTGGATTCCTCCTGCTCTCTCAGATGGATGAGGTTTGGTTTTTTATTAATGAAGTGTTTTTAATGGACTCACTTGCGTAAGCAGAGTTGGTGGAGCCGTTGAGGAAGCTGGGGGATCCGGGGACGCCCAGGTTGGTCATCCCCGCGCCGTATCCATTCATGGTGGACGTGATGGTGTTGTAGTTGGACTGCTGAGGCGTGGAGCTCGGCACGTAGCCGCGGGGAGACACGCTGTTCGAGTTACGGGAGTAACCTGCCAGGAGGAAACACAGAGAGGGTCAGAAACACTTTTATGGTGGTTCGACCGGAGAAACCAGGATCTCTATCCAGCTCCTGCACCCCAAAAACAAACTAAATCAGTCATTGGAATGATGCGTCTGATCACCCACGATCTTAACATGTGGTGGAAATGTAAAGAGGGACTTCCTGTCTTCCTGTCAGGAGTTCCTGATCTGAACCAGACCTGGAGAACCAAACCCCATGTATTAATTCATCTATTTAAGAAATAGAGAGACCTTATCCCAAAAAAGAAACACGAGGCTGATTAGAACTAGGGATGTTAATAATTAACCGATGTTAAGAGCTTTAACCGATTAACGCTATCGGTTAAAACGGTTAAAAGAAATGTTAATAATGAACTCAAAAGCTGAGCGGTTCAGAGGAGCGGCTCGTCTCTTTAAGGAGAAAAGCTGGTCCACCTTAACAGCCCACCTTAAGAGGCAGAGCCGGATACAGGAAGTCGGCTCCGGTCTCTCCGGCTCGCTTGAGCGGAGCGGAGGAGTTGTAGTTTAGTAGCATTTATTCACCGACAAAGAAACTGTCCACACACTGCTACACCTACGATCACAGCTAGAACGCCACCAACAACCTCACACTCACCACCAACACACACACACACACACACACACACATGGTCTGTTGGACACTCGCTACAGTTACACAGACTACGTGTGCGGCGGCGAGCACGAAGCCTCCAGCAACGCTAGAGCTGCTAATGTAGCACAAATACACACACTGTTTGTTGGACACTCGTTAAAGTTCCTCCGGGCAGACACACAGCTGACATCCTGCTGAACTAAACTAAATGTGCGGTGGAGACTTTTACTGGGAAAGTGGCTGCATGTCCGCGACACTACACGCAGCATCGTAGCTGCTGAGTTAACGCTCCCGGACGGTGAACTGGAGACTCCCGTCTCCTGCAGCTGGTACGAGGCACAAATCTTGTCAGATAACAGTTAATAACATTTTTCAAAATGAGCATCCCTAATTAGAAGTGATCCAAACAGCAGCATGAAGCTCCGCCCACTAACCGTCAGCATCACACGTCACATGTCAGACTCAGACACATGATGATGATGATGATGACGATGAAGACGACGCACTGCGTGATCAGAAGTACTCGGGTACCGGTCGGGTTTCTGGTTATTAAAGGAACCCGGTGGACTTGTGATGAACTCCTGAGTTTTTGATTGAAAGTGAGCGTGAAGTGAAGTGAAGTGTTGCAACGCTGCAGGACGGTCTGCTCTAGATCTCGTTGACCTCCTCGCTGTGACCTCATAGGTGACATCATCACGCCTGTCGCTGCTGCTCTCCTGTAACCGACAGCTCGCCCCCCCCAGGCGAAGTCTGCCCTTCATCTCTCACCTCGCTGCTACGCTCTACGTACCTTAACACCCCTTTACCCCCCCCCACCCCCCCAAACGCTCCCGTTGATTGACCTTCATCCAAGATGCATTGAATACCGATGTTCCCCGCAGCACTCAGCCTGACCTTTGACCCCCTCCAGAGGCTCCCGGGTTCCCACCGACCTCCACCAGCGAGCAGAGCCAACAGTGTGCCAAGTAGCACATTACAGCTCGACCCCCCCCCCCCCTTAAACCTCCACCCTCGTCCACTTT
This sequence comes from Sebastiscus tertius, assembly GCA_916701665.1. Lineage (NCBI taxonomy): Eukaryota > Metazoa > Chordata > Actinopteri > Perciformes > Sebastidae > Sebastiscus > Sebastiscus tertius. The sequence goes on from CAKAOH010034119.1 coordinate 9,083, forward strand.
CCCCCACTTCCTGGTTCGGGCCAACGCAATTCCCAGCAGGAGCGGCTGATGGAGCGCTGCCCGGGGAACGAGGAGGGCGAGGAGCGCCGGCGATGGGAAACACATGTTGGAGAGAGAACGGTGCAGGCAGGGAGCGGCCGAGCGCTGCAGCCCGTCACAGCTCAACGCTGAATGTCAGGATTGTTCTTTAATAATAAATTAAAGAAGAAGAATCGGAGGCGGTGTACTGGGTGGTGTTTGTGTTCCCGCTCCCTGCCCGTCCGTCCTCGTCCACAGCGGCGTGGGAAGCGCTTCACATCCTTCCACTCAAATGGAAACATGTGTGGAGCCACGTTTTAGGAGCAGTTAAGGTTTCGACTGACAGTTTGGTTTCACCGAGTAAACCGTCAAACGCTGCAGAACTCGCTGCAGGACGACACGGCGCTCAGCGCTTTATAACCGCCGACCGGGTTTTAATTAGAGACGTTAAAACCTCCTGAAACAACAACAACACCACCACAGCTCCACCACACCTCCATCTGGGAACCTTTCTTCTTCTCTTTCTGGATGTTTGATTCTCTTAATATTGTCTGTTTGTCTTTATTATTCTGTATATATATATATATATATATATAAGAACACATAGAAAACATCATTAACTATAATATTAAAGGGTAATTTAAGGTGTTTTTCGGAGGAAAGTAAAGGATGTTGTTTACTTGATTTTGGGCCCAACATGATTTTGGGTTGTATAAATAAGAATTGACTCAACTTGAATAATCATAACATAATTAGGAGCTACAGACGTTTTAACCGTGAGTCATAATTACAAGACGCACAAGTCGTGCTTCAAAGAAAACATGTAGGAGGTCTCGTAAAATATAATTGATGTTTGTTAGTAGAAAATCCGACCGCATGTCGTCATAACGTCACTGAACATGTCGCCACGATGAGACACGTTCAGTCAAACGGCTTCTTTATGGGAGTCTGTTTGACGTTCTCACGTTTTAAACACAAACCGCTGCAGTGTGTGTTTAGAACGGCCGTCCATCCATTCAAAATGAATCCCACATTTTTTATCTGTTCAAAATGTACCTTAAATGGAGATCTGTCAAGTCTTTAATCCTCTTATCAACGTGGGAGTGGACAAATATATACAGAAGACGGAACCTGCCAAAATCAAAAATAAATGAAGAAATAAATATCTGACTTGATAAATAAATAAATGCCGTTAAATGTAGCAAAAATAATATTAAAAAATAAATGTAACAAATGTGACATGAATTGATATTTCTGTTTTAATTTGCTAATGTATTTATTTATCTTTGGATTAGTTTCCTTATTTATTTACTCTTCTGTTTCATTTTGTACTTTTATTTATTTAAGTATTTATTTATACGTCAACATATTTTTTTAAACTGTTTCTGTCACGAATACGTTCACACAGAACGTGAATATATATAATAAATATCATGCGGTGAAAAAGCAACGTCATTTTTTTTCTGGAACGAGGTTGATCTTTTCTGATTTTTACTGACGTCTGGTTTCACTTTCAGTCCAAAATGGCGGAAGCATAGCTCTGCTGCTGGGCGCTGATGTTGCAATGGAACAAACAATTGTCTTTCACTTCTTGGACACGTATATCACAATATTCTGAACTCAAGGTTCACTGACTGTGTTTTTCTAGAGCTTGACTGTATTTTATGGCCTTCTGCAGCGAGAGGAAGTGGCTCAGGTGAAGCAGTAAGCAGCAGTCCGACACCTGAAGGAGTTCCTCTCACTGAAGAACGCTGTGGGATGAAAACTCTAAAGGAAGCAATGAACCTTGAGTTCAGAGTATCGACTGTCACAGCGTCCAGCTCTGTTAGTGAGAACAACTGGTTGGGGGTGTCGGACCCTGTAGTCAGCTGTCAGCGAGCAGAACCAAGAAACACAGCAGAAGAAGAAGCTGCAGCAGGAGGACGAAGACAAACAGCAGAAGAAGAAGCTGCAGCAGGAGGACGAAGACAAACAGCAGAAGAAGAAGCTGCAGCAGGAGGACGAAGGCAACGAAGACGCTGTGACGCTGAGCTGATGTGAATTAGCGCCGTAAATTACTCTGCTCGTCCGTCTGATCAGACCTGGGCTCAGGAGCCACCGTTTTTATTAATGTTTTAATCACGGTGGATAATTGCGGCGGGACACAAAGAGCCGTTTCATACTGGCGAGCAGCGGGGAGGACGGGAGGACGGGGAGGACGGCGCTCACATCCTCGGTGTAATGTTTCCGACCGGAGAGCTCAACGCACATAAACTACACAGTTATGAATTTTGAGCGCGGCTGCAGCCTGGTTTCCCATGACCTCATAGATTCCTGTAAGGTGTTCGCCGGCGGGCCGATGGGGAAAGCAGACCACGGGTTAGTGGAGGGGGAGGGGGGGGGGGGTGTCCGGGGAGTAAAAGCAGCTCTATCTGCTTCCTGTCGACGCGTGTTCACAAGCTGTTTGCTGCACGTTTTCCTGAGCGTCCGTGACAGAAACACCACGACCGCTGGAGGAAACTTTACTCTGAAACTCTGCTGATACTCCGCTTCCTCTTCCTCTTCTTCTTCTTCTTCTTCTTCTTCTTCTTCTATTAAAACTCAGCAGTTATTGTTGCTTCATCATCATCAACACACACAATCACACTAACACACCGTCCTGCTGCCACTAATCACTGCACTAGAGCACCACATCTGGAAAGTAGTCCCCAACTCATGCTCTACTTCCTCCGGACTGTTGGATAAACATTAAACTCTAGATTTGTGTTTATTTGTTGAAAATGAGAAATTACAGAAGAACAAATGTGATTTGAGCTGAAAAGATAAAACCAGGAAACTCTGAGGGTTCAGAACCAGAACCAGAACCAGAACCAGAACCAGAACCAGAACCGATGTTTCATCAGGAAACAGAAACAACAAAGAAGTGAAGCGTCAGGAGATAAAATGACCCGATGAAGAAAACCACAACGTAAGGAGATGAGAGAGAGTGTGTGTGTGTGTTACAGTGTGTGTGTGTGTGTGTGTGTGTGTGTGTGTGTGTTACAGTGTGTGTGTGTGTGTGTGTGTGTGTGTTACAGTGTGTGTGTGTGTGCGTGTGTGTGTTGTGAACTTTATGACGAACATCTTTAATTTCGTGATGCTGACGTCGACACTTTTCAAACTGCAGAGACAGTTTGTTTTTTTGGTTTCTGATCCTCAGAGACGCCGTTACACAGCAGCAGAGACCAGGACCAGCAGAGACCAGGACCAGCAGAGACCAGGACCAGCAGAGACCAGGACCAGCAGAGACCAGAACCAGCAGAGACCAGAACCAGCAGAGAGCAGGACCAGCAGAGACCAGGACCAGCAGAGACCAGGACCAGCAGAGAGCAGAACCAGCAGAGACCAGAACTAGCAGAGAGCAGGACCAGCAGAGACCAGGACCAGCAGAGACCAGAACCAGGAGAGACCTGGTCTAACCCTTAAAACACTGATCACATGGCTGCTGCAGGGTCTCCTGGTCTCTTCTGAACTCTATTTAATTCTACTGCAGTCTACTCAACTTTACTGGACTGGACTGAACTCAAACCATCTCTCCTGGACTCTACTGAACTCTACTGGACTCTATTAGACTGTACAAACTCTACTGGACTCCTACTCTAGTAAGTTGGACTCTGCTGAACTTTGTTGAACTCTAAGGACGTATACTGGACTCTACTGGACTTTAATGTACCGTATCAGAGACCACTGGTCTCTTATGAACTCAAATTAAGTCTGCTGACCTGTACTGAACTCTACTGAACTCTACTGAACTCTACTGGTCTCTCCTGAACTCTAATGGACTCTACCGGTCCCTCCTGGACTCTAATGGACTCTACCGGTCCCTCCTGGACTCTAATGGACTCTACCGGTCCCTCCTGGACTCTAATGGACTCTACTGGTCTCTCCTGAACTCTAATGGACTCTACTGCAGCCTCAGAGCAGAGGTCAGACCTAAACCAGCTGATGTAGGTTGGACT